>VWZZ01007013.1:146853-172779 GCA_013399095.1 Psophia crepitans | reverse complement strand
TCCCTTCCCTTCCCTTCTCTTTTTTTTTTCTGACCTGGGGCAAAGACCCCCAACCACATGGAGTCTCTCTCAGAGATGCTGAGTGCCACCAGGAGAGACACCTAATCAATGTCACCTCTATGGCCTTCGATGGGTGAGATGGGCTGCCTTGGAAGTATGTTCAGCCCCTGGCAGAGTAAATTAAACACACACACATATCTAGCTATATTACTCTTCTACACGATTCATGGGTCCTGGCCAACTATGATATTTCTTAATACCAAATGGTCCTAATACTAAATGGCCCATTGGCACCACGCTCTTATGGGTTGTGTGTGTGAGTGCGTGTCTTACTCCTTTTTAAGACAAAGCACTAAATCAGCTATATTTATAGAGGTTCAGCAGATGGCCAGCAAGCTGTGAAAAAAAAATTATATTTGTCAGGCTTATAAATCTGAAAGGGGAGTTTAAGCAAAACTCCACAGCACTTGATGTGATTAATTTCTGGAGTCATATTTTAACTCTGTAAACTTATCCTGGGCCTTCAGTGCACAGAGGGTGCAAGAAGTTACCTGGGTGCCATAACAGCAGCATCCAAGTGCTCCTGGGGCGTCCTCGCAGCCTCCAAGGGAGTCACGGCACTGCTGTCCAAAACAGAGGGAGAAGGACTGGGCTGCCCAAGGCTGTGCTGAGGAACCTGCAGCAAAGAGGGGAACTGAAGATGGGCCAGAATTTGGGTTCAGCATGAGGTGAGAGACATAGGATGGGCACAGCCCTTTCTGTGGACCCCACACCAGCTGCTCAAGGCTGGAGTGGTGTATCCATGCTGACTCTACAGAATTTAACTCTGGCTCTTCTGGAGGTTTACAAATGTCCCAGATCCTTGCAGGGGTTTCAGGGAAGCCTGGAAGAAGCCCCAACTTGAGCATAAATAGAAAAGCTGGAGAGGGTCAGGAGGCCAGAGACAACCTAGGACATGGTCCATCAGTGGAAGCCGTGGAGGAGTGAGCAGATGTGCTCCCAGCGTGGTCTCAGAATGGCATGACTAACGCAAGACTGGCGTTACCCCCTTTTTCTTTAACCACTTTGCGTAATGTGTCCTGACAAAGAGAATCATGTCACAGCATTGCGGTGCTCTCTCTCACGTCCTAGCTGACCGATAACCAGTTCTACTCCCTTCCACTACTGGAGACACAGGGGCTGACTAAACAGAGCTTAAAAATGCATATAATATATTTGCAAAAAATGCCAAAAGTTCTAGTTAAGGCAGGTAAAAGCTGTGTATTACCATCCGCTGATCAGAGCAACCCCTGGGAGTTTCCCCTCAGTAACGCAGCAGGTGTGAAAATATAACTTGTCCCCTCCACGGGAGCTTTAGGATGCATTAGCTGAAATGTTTTCAAAATACACTTTTCCTTCTAATTTAAACCAGCTTGCTGCATCAAGTTCCTTTGGAGTCATAGTTTTTACAGGCAGAGAGTCCAAGACACTGTTTTACAAAGGGATTTAATTCACAGCAGAGCATGGGATGACGAATCTGTTTGGCCGCCGGAGGTGGGAGCGCACCGCTGTGCCAGGGCGATGCGCAGTGCTGGCAAGCGCCGAGCACTTTCCTCGCAGGAACTCCCTTTCCGATGAGGAGGAAGAGTAAGTGCAAGTACAATAAAAAAAAAAGAAAAACGAAAAAAGCCAGTACTCCATGGTCATTACTCTTAATTACACTACTACTTGATTCAGGAGTACCACAAAATTATCCTGATTTGCCACTGCCTTACGTAGATGTTTATACCAGCACAAATTGAGTGCTAAGTGGGTGTAAATCAATACCAACCCCTGAGCAGAGATTCCTGGCGTGGCAGCATTTTACATTCATTTTCTGTAGCAGTACAGGACACCATAAACCAGTGGAAAATCAGCTCCTCCCTCTTAGACTTAATGGAGGAGACCTCTAGGATGGCAAGCAGCCCTCGCTCGCCAGACCGTTCCCAGCAGCAAACCGTATATACCCACACATGATTTTCCTTGCAAATCCTTGCTACTTTGCTTTTTAAATCCTCAGCCCTCACCTTGCAAACAGTAAGTGGTAGCTCTGCTGCTCCCACGTTGTTTGTCTCCACTGGGGACTGGCACCGTGCTCTGCGTTTCATTTAAGAGCCTCCTTGCAACAGCCAGAATTTTCCTCCGAAAAAATAAACAAAGCTCCTCTCCCCACCCCTCGGAGAAAAACCCTGCCCCAAACCCAGCAAGAATCAAAGCTGAACCACCCGGGAAAGCTTATTTCTTAACACGGACCAATGAAGTTGTTTTGGAAGACAACTGCCAGAGGTACTGCGAGAACGTTGATATCCAAGCTGTCATAATATTTGACCCCCAGAAAATAGGAATGTCCATCCCTTGGGTAAACTGGGATAATATTAAACGGGGAGAGGGAAAGAAAATACTTGTTGTCTTTCGGAAGAGGGACGCGGGGCTGCAGCAGCACTCCTTGGCCAAGCGTGCAGGCGATGCAGAGATCAAAAGCCGAGCTTCAAGTGCTTCCAGTCAGGAGCCTTTCATCTGCAGCTCTGCAAGCATTTAGACATGAAAGTCCTAGAGTTTCACTGGGAGTGACGAAAAACATTCCTTAGGACCTCGTTTGAAAGCGTGGCTGTCGGCAGAATGGATTTATATTTGGGTTTTGCACTCTTTTTCTTTTTTTTCCCCTCATCCCTCGGACTTAAATTGTACACGTTGGGCCAAACGCAGAGGTAGACCAGCTGCAGGCAAAGGTTTCACTCTCCTCTCTGCAGTGGTGGGATGTGGAGTCCGCTCCATCAACTGTGGGTTACAATGCCAGCCCCTTCAACCAGACGTGTGCAGGTAGGGTTGGCTTATTCCCCCAAGAAAAGGGTCTTGGATTTAACCTTCTCCCTCCATTGTGGGTCTACAGAAACGTGTGGCTGTCTCCAGGCGAGCAGCCGGGGAAGGAGGCGACCAGACCGCTCCTGCCACGGAAAGCATCAGGTATGCAACTATTCAGCCAGTTCTCGCAAATGATGGTTCTGTTCTCAGAAATCAGGATCACTCAGCATATGCTTCGCAAACAGGGGCAAAAAAAAAAGGCAGGGGAGGATAAATTCATGGGATAATTTATTCACGATGAATAATTCAACCAGCAGAAGTGACTACTCCAAAGATCGGGTCAAAAGTTGAGTGCTTGAATAAATGAATTGCCCTTTCACAAATATAAAAAGCAGAAATCTCAATATTTATCATTTGCAGACACACAAATATTCCAGAACAACATTTTCTAATGAAGTGGGGAGGGGTGTTAATAATAAATTCTATTGATAACGGGAGTTAGAAAAGCAAATAACAACTGACTGGAACATGTTTATATATGAAAAGTGACTTTTCAAACAAACTGTCAACAGTGGGCTGCATTATAAGACTATTAGGAAATAGGAACTCTGTAAATAACTTGCCTACCCCAGCAAGAACTGAACCTACTGCCAGTAAATACGCATTACCTTGGAGCACAAACCAAGCTGTCGCAAGCTCAAAGACATATGGCGAAAGCACAAGGGGAGAGGTTCGCAAGCCACAGCCGAGACCAGATGCACAGCCAGCCAAGGCAAAAAACGGGAACCATCGGGGGCTTCTCCTGGTGTTCCACCCTTAGAGGAGTGGCATCCCCTGCCTGGCTGGGTGTGAGCTGGGTTTTACAGCCACTGCTGCCCAAGGACTGTAGTGTGCAACCCAGGCAGTGTTCCTGCACAATTGTGGAAGGCAACCAGAGACACCTACCTCCAACACAACCAGTGTGGCCACCTCATCCTTCTCACTATGATCAGCCACATCTAGGCCTCTCATGGCTGGGTAAATACGTATGAAGCACTCAGTTGTAACATGCCTGTCCCACCCATTGCTTCTCTGCAGTAAGATGCCCACAGAGGCTTGCTGTGATTTTTTTGAAAGATGTAGTCCACAGTTCCTCCAGGATTTAATCCCGCAGGGGTCCAGACTCGCATCCGTAGATGCTGTCATAACAGAGCAGATGCTGAAGTTCTCCTGCATGCTCTGAGACAGTCTGTCTTCGTGGCATTTCACTGTTGGCCCACCTGCTATGCCATTGTGGGAAAGCAGCTCATTTCCAGTAATTATAGGGGTAGATCAATGTAGAAGTAGGAGCTGATCTGGGCTCATCAACTCATTTCACACAAGTTACCATCACTCATGTTTGCTCATGGCTGATCTAAGCCATGGCAGGAATTCATCAGCCCTGGAGAGTCCTCTGCCACCATGCCAGCAGCAGTAACTGAACTTCAGCCAAACCAAGGGGAATTTGGTCCAGTATAGTTTGGACTGATCAAAATTAGGGTGCAGATCCTGCAGCCTGGCTTAATCCAGTCTTGAAGTCATGCCTTGAGATCACATGTAGAAAGACGAAGATATTGGGAGAAGAGTGAAATTCAATTTTTTCTTATACTGTGCCTAACTGTAGTGAACAGAGCTCTCAGGAAAGAACAGTCTTTGGCACATGGGACATCAGAAAAATGGTTTGAGGCAGCCCAAAAAGGGGGACGGAGGTTGATGACAGACAGAGGCACAGCCAGCTGGGGCTGGAGCTGAGGTGCTGCTTTCCTTTTGCAGTGGGGGTGCAGAAGAAAAACCTCCCAATACTGTCTTCCTACAGCATCCTTCACCTGCCCTGAAGAAAAGACATCTCCTCCAACTGACCCTGAAAACCAGCTTGGTGTTCCTGAACTACACAGAACTACAAAACACCACCCAGATGGTTTGTCAATGCAGCCAGGGTTTATGTCCTCAAGCAGGACAGAGAAGCAGACCTGCTGGGAAGGCTGGTGTGCCGAGCATCATTTTGCTCTGCCATAAAGACCTGCCTGCTGTGACAAGCCATGGGCCACGCACCAACTTGGTGGCCAAGGTCGGACTCTCAGCCTGCTGCTTCAGAGTCCCCATTCTCTTGCTGCAACCAGAGCGCAGCCTCTCCATCCCACAGCAGACTGCAAGAAAGTTGGCTTGATTGGATTAGTTTGGCCCTGCCTTGGCGGGGGGGGGGGTTGGACTAGATGATCTTTCGAGGTCCCTTCCAACCCTTGTGATTCTGTGATTCTGTGATTATTTTAAACTTTATTTTGTTTCTAGAGGAAAAAAGAAAAGGCCATTTTCATTGTGGCAACAGGAATAACAAACACATGAGTACAAGAGCCAACAGCCTTAATTTGTGGTTACATTTCTACAGCTTTATCTCAACAAGGCTTCTGGATGCAGGGGAGGCAAATACTGCTCCTACCTTATAAAAGAGGTACAGCGGGGAAGAATGTGGTCCAGTAATTGCAGAAATGGTCTGGAGTCAGGAGGACTCCACTACGAGCAATTAAAAGGAAAATTAACCATAAGAAAAGTTTTCTTTCAGTTTTATAGCCACAAATAGAAGAAATACTGTACAGTCAAACTCCAACAAACAAGCGTGCCTGACTTTAACGAGCAAAATGAAGGGCTTGTTTTATGGGATGTGTAACATAATAGTCCCATGGTAAGGGAGCCTATTCCTGCACTGCTCTGCACTGCATGCGGTTACTCCAAGTGGTGCAAAGTGGGTGTAAAATGCTACCAAAACCAAGTTTCTTCCTTGTATCCTCCGGTGGTCATATTCTACACTCCTTGCACGCACGTGCGCACCTCTGTTCTCCATGCGAATCAGCAGATTAAAGAGAAAGGACTAGTAGTGTGGTTAGGAAAGGAGGGAAGAAGAAAGGTTCTGGGCTCACACCCATTGCCACAAACTTCCTGCATCATCCTAGTTGAGTCACTTAATTTTGGCAGAAGATGGGATGGTGGGGCTCTGCCAGAGGTCCAGAGGTCCAAATTGCTGGTGAAGGTGGGGTGCATGAGGCTGACAGACCGTGAAGCACCCGTGCCGTGGAGCTGTAACTCAGCTCTCAGGGATGAAATACCATTCCTTGTCTTCACGGTCACGTTGTGTGCCTACAGCCATCACGGCAGTAAAATACCCCAATGACAGGGGTGCACCAGAGTTTGTAACCAAACTTTGCTGATATTGTGGCAAAAGGTACTGTTGTTTATGCATAAAGAGACGAAAAGTGAAAGGCTGGCAGCAACGAGGCTCCGGGGAGACCTTATTGCCCTCTACAGCTACCTGAAAGGAAGTCGTGGCGAGCTGGGGGTCGGCCTCTTCTCGCAGATAACTAGTGACAGGACAAGGGGGAACAGCTGCAAGTTGTGCCAGGGGAGGTTCAGGTTGGAAATTAGGAGAAATTTCTTCTCGGAAAGGGGGGTCGGGCATTGGAACGGGTTGCCCAGGGAGGTGGTGGAGTCACCGTCCCTGAGGGTGTTTAAGGAAAGGTTAGATGTGGTACTTAGGGACATGGTTTAGTGGGTGATAGGTGGTGGGGGGACAGTTGGACTAGATGATCCTTGAGGTCTCTTCCAACCTTAATGATTCTATGATTCTAAGTGTAGAGCCTCAAAATTTCCTTGAGGGAGCTGCAGAAGTTTGGGGTCTCCCTGCACACCAGCGAGGACTATGGACATCTTGGTTTTCCATACATGTGAGGGAGAAGCACCATCGCACACAACACAACCTCATCCCTCCCCATCACACCCATCTCTGCCTTCACTGAGCTTTCTCTCACACCAGAGTAACAAGAAAAACTAACTACGCTTACACCCTGCCACCACTGCCACCACCCTTTGCTCCACAGACTAATCTGTTCTTACTTGCCCAGACTTACTGAAATAAAAAGGCAACTTGGTGTTTATAAATGTGAAAGAAAATATATGACTTGCTTGCCAGGGAAAAGGTCTTAAGGTTATACAGCAAAAATTATTTCCAGTTGACTTCTATCCCATTAGTTTCAAAAAAACAATTTAAACAATTTGTTGGCTACTTTGTTGCTTTATTCAAAGAAAAAAATCTTCTTTTTTTTTAAATTATTCTCACTCTCATATTTCATGTCATTCTTCTTGTGGGTAAGAACAGAGCAGGGGCAACACCAGCACAGAGAAGAGAGAAAGGTCTGACCAGCCGCTGGGTATGAGTGAAAACAGTAATCTTCAAAGCTGGCTTTCGTCTCTCATAGCCCATATGATGTTAGACAGTGACCTCACTGAGGGTTATACTCCTTCTCATCCTCCTCCTTCTTCTTTTCTCTCCATTTTGGGTGTTGCCAGGAGAGGCTGCCCTGTTTAGAGACATATAACCCAGCTCTTCACTCCTCAGGGTATAACACATGGTGAAGCTTGCTGTGATGCTCATGAGCATTATGGACTGCACTTTCCAAGGTGGTGACACCCCAGAGCCTTTTATGCAAAAGATGCATTTGGCCACGCAGCAAGGCCAAATGGTCAGGATCAGCTCCAAGAAGATTGCACTGCAGGATCTGATGGCCACAAGGCTTGTGGAAATGGGTTAAACATATTTATCACAACCTCACTTGTCCTATATCTGCCACCAGCAGCATGCTTCTTGCAATCTATACTGAACCATAAATACCTCCCACCTGTGTCTGGGACCATGACTGGTGTTCATGAAGCGCGTGTTGTTCCAGGTTGCAAATCACGTGGCACCTTCTGCCAAGCAGCAGCTGGCTCTGCTGAAATGATCCCGTATTCATCAAATGCCCAACAAAACTCAACGTGTAAGTGGATCACACCAAGAAATCTGCTGGAGTTGCTGCTCCTGAAGAACTTCTCAGTGATACCAAGCAACAATCTCACCAACTGCATGACCCTTCCTACACCCCTGGGCTGCTCCTCACTTTGAGCTGGCGAGTGAATTGCCTTCCCCACCAGGTTTGTTGGACGCTTGGACTGCTGAAGAGGAGGACAAGAAGGTAACACCAATTTGGCACTCACCTCCCTGAGTGGGGAAAAACTACCTTGATGTAATGGTTGTAACAGAGGTTTTAAAGGTAGGGCTATCTGCTGGCCATGTCCTGGGCAGACAGAAAATCCATCTCAGAGGTATCCAGCTGCTCTTCCCTCCTTCACCTGTATCACAGCAGCATCCAGAACTGGTTCTCACAGGTAACACAGGACATTTTTTATTTCTTTTTATTTGTTGGGGTTTTTCACTAACAGCAAGTACGCCAGAAATCAAAGATTTTGGAAGATGAAATTCCTTGCGAATTCAGGGTGATCTGAGCTAATAGTTTCAGCCAGAGGGGGAGGGGAAAAAAAAAAGGAAAGAAAGAGAGGGAGGGTAATGCTGAAAAAATTCTGAAACACATTGTTGCAACATCTTCTAAACAAAATGGGTTCATTTTTTTCTGAAATACCAAAATGTTTCATTTCAACATTTTCACACTGGAGTCTCAAAACTGCCTTTTTGTTTTACAAATAAATATAAATTAAAAGAAAGCAAGGTCAAATGCAAAGGCTAATAAATACAATAAAATATTTTGGGTTTGAACTGAAGAAACCATTTGGGGTTGATCCTACAGGAATCTTTTAGCTTTTTTTTTTTTTCCCTAGTTTGCAACCTTTTCTTGGGGGAATTAGGAAGATAAGGGGATGAAGAGAGAATGGATGGCTGAGAGAAGGGCTGCTGTGGGGTCTGGGCTTTTTGATCCCAGTCAGGGTGGTTAGATGCTGCAGTACCCACAGAGCCCTCAGGACACAACACAGTCATGGGGAGAAATGAGATATTTTATTAGACCAAAATAAAAGATCTAATAAAAAATATGGTCTGCACCCACAAGACCTACCTTGCCTAGAGGAAAAGGCACAGTCACTGCTAAAGTCTTTCTGTCCCAAGGGGCACCATAGCATCCTGATCTGATTTTAGATTTTTTGGAAAGAAAATCAAGAAAGCCAAGTTTCATGGCTTGCCCTCTGTCAAACAACACAGGACATGTCAGGCATCATCTCTTCCACAGAGACAATGTGGAGGCCCCAAAAATGGAACTGGCCCCAGGTTGTGCTCCTTGCTGTACCACGCCAGGGGCTCCCACATACATGCTATTCATTTTGGTTGCATAATGCTGAGCTGTAAGACCTCATCAGCTGCTACTCATTACACACGCACAGCCCTTCTTGAATAGAAACCATAGCAGAAAATAGATCTCGGGATGTAAAAACTGACATCTTGAATTCATAACCCAAGCGACAGCATTCTTGTTTAGAGTCTGAGGGTGGCCTGTTCTGAACTTGCCTTTTTTAATACCAGATGAGTCTAACCTCAGAGCCAGGATGACTACAGCAAGTATCATTACCCTAAGGCAAAGAAAAGAACATGACTCAAGTCTAGCAGTGCTAGAGTTGCTACAAATCACCCAAACAGGGGACACCAAGTCTGATCCTGCCATCTGTCCAGACCCATTGACTCTCTGATGATCTCCTCAGTCCCAACAACAGCAATGACAGAGGGTGCGATTCTGGCCTGCAGTCTGCCTGTTTTCTCACACGTGATTTCCTAACTGGGCAAGTGAGTGCCTTGGAAAACCCTAGCCACCAGAGACAGAAAATAAACCGTGAAACCACCCTTCTCCACCTACCTCACTACCAAACCAGTTCCACTTCTGAAAGCAGGAAGGACTTTCCCATGGCGCGTTCCCCTCTCTGTTAACAGCAGGCTAAAGGAAGGCACAGTATGAAGTGGTCTTCATCCAAACAGCAAGCCTAGAGACACAAGACCTTCTGAAGCTCCAACATCTCTTGGTGAGGCTGTAACAAAATACCAGCTCCACCACAGAAGTTGCATCTTCCTTGCCACTCTGCTTTAACTCAGCTAAAGGAGAGAAATAATTTCTCTGCAGGTAGGTAGATGCCCAGGAACAGGTCTCAGAGCACACTTGGCACACAGAAAGGCTGCAGGAACCAACACCCATTGCATCCCTTATCCAGAGCTGTGTAAAGGCGAGGGGCAGTGGAGGGACTAGAGAAAGGACTCAATGTCCTCTTAAGGTCTTTCACAACTCCAACTTTTTACAGTTTTATGTACCCGTGTCATTAAGACCTGACTTTGGGGAGAAAGGGATTTTGTGCCAGACCTCCTGTATGAGCCCAGGCAGGACATCTAACCCCTCCTCACCTTTGCAAAACCAGGAAAATGTGTACTGACAGATCCAGTCATTGTAACGGGATGGTTAGATAATGGTGCTGGGCACACAGAAGTATCTGGCTGGCCAGCAGGTATGGACAATTTGCTGGAGTAACCTGAGATGCCATTAATGTGTCTCAAACACATCTCATCACTCTTCCTAACCTGCCCATACCTAATCTTCACCAGTGCATCCACTGAAAAATCTCCTCCTGCAGCTCCTCAGGCTCCCTCAGCACCATGCCTGGCATCACCCTCCCACAGCCTCCTGCCAGGGCAGCTGGCAGGGCGAGTCCCTTTCTGACCCACTCAGTGGGAGGGAAGAAATCAAATATATGAGATAAAAACACACCCTGTGCAGCAGCCTGGCTTAAGCATGCTGTCACCAGGTTCCGTCTATTTGTCATCAGCTCTTTCTACTTGCTCCACCTTTCCTCACATATTTCAAATCTGCATCTAATTCATGTATTGCATCCATTTATTTTCTTAATACTTTTATTCCCCTGAACCGTGCTTTCATGGTGGGTAGCCGTCGTTGCAAGCACAGTGCTGAAATAAGGCACTTATTGGCTGCAGCTCCAGGGATTTTAACCGGATATCTGCCTTTGTTTAAATTAAGTAAATCAGGATGTTTCCTAAACACCATAAGGACAGAAGTTTAGACTTCTACTGAATCAACTTTTTGACCTAAAGCCAGCAATGTTTCAGTCAAGAACATTCCCTGGATGTATCCAAGGACTCTGAATATCCCCTTCATCAGGTCCCCAGAGCTCTGCAACTCAAGCCACCAGGGACACCAGTCCTACTCCCTTTGGAGGTGATGCCTACCCCTATAAAGGGACTAGTCAAAGACAAACTTGTATCAAAATTGGGTGAGATACATTCCACCCTTCAAACGCATTTTTGCACACGAGACTGTAGTTTATCTACTTGGAGACACACTCATCCGTACCCCCGGATGGAAACAAACCTGCAGCCACGACAGGGTACAGCTGTAGCCATTGCTATAGACAGAGCTTTGCTATGGGGTTTGACAGAGCCATGGGATGATGGATGTTGTGTTCCTGAGTACCTTTTCCTACAGAAATGTTTTTCCTTCCATTTTGATTAGGTGAGGATTTTCTAAAATGCTCGAAGCTGGACATAATGGCGAAATTGAAGTAAAACAGATTTCAGCACCGCTTCTTATGCTGCTATCTGTCTAGAAGCCCAGAGGTTAAGCATACAACTTCTATAAGCAAGAACAAATGGCAGATGGACAAATCTTCTAAGCAGACCTATGGCCTTTGGATACTGGAGAATCCCCAAGGCCTTTAAACGATCTGCACATCCTTAGACTTGCATTTTTATTTTCTTCTGAAGAAGCAAACAGCAGTGGCCCAGCTGTAGCACATGGGCACCCAAATGAACTGGAAAGTTCTGGCTGACCCAAAGGAAAGAGGCTGCTGCTTGCTGTGGAAAGAGGGAGGGTGAATAATTCCCACCAGAAATTGGTCCAATTATTGGAAATGCTGAGAAAAGCTAAGTGCACCATGAACTATGGTGGTTCCCAGCACCGAGAAGTTTTGAGCCAGCAGGAGCTTTGCTGTGCTTCAGCCACAGGCCACTGACAAAGAAAATAGAAACTACCAATGAAATTAATCATTAATTGTCTTAATTAAACAAGTGAGAAAAGCTTTGTCATCAAATATCCACCTTCCTCTCGTTAAGAAAAGGTAACATATTTGCAGCACAGTGTTTGGAGAAGAACAATCTCCCAGGGTCAGATTCAGATTGCTTGAACTGACTCCCATTTGAAGCCTTGTGGTGCTTAACTCAGGTGTTTCCATGGGATGGAGCTTCACCCTCAAACCGCCACCTGGGCTTTACTCTTCCAGCCTCTTTCTCTAAAGCCAGCTGATTTATTCAAGAAAAGAAATGCTTCTGTGTATGAATGATGTGAGTAAAATATGATCAGCAGTCCTGACTGTGGCATGTCTACAGAGGTCACTGTCTTTGAAGGTCTTGTTAAGTATACTTTATTTGTCTCACCTAGTGTCAACGTGGTGATTCATCTTGTTTCTCTATGCCAGCAAAATGAATGAGCATCATTAATGTTTTATATCAAGGTGCAGAGTGCGTAGTTAAACGCCTTCACACAGGCACTGACGTCACACAAGGATGTTTTCCTTCATCTCTTCTCCTTGGCATTGCCCAGGACTTCAGCAGCAGAAAAAGCGTACGTAGATGCAACGCAGGCCCTACATGGCTCTGCAGCGGTACCCTACATCACTCAGATTTTACTAGCAGTGCAGTTTTTTAGATGAAAGCAAAGCTGTACTGACATATAAGTAGAGCTCAAAATGTTGTCCAGATCAGCAAAAAAGCAGGTTAAATAATTAGCTATAAAAAAGCAAACTTAACAAGAAGCCAAGTAATACCTAACGCGATGCGATATTAGAAAGCAAAGGAATCTAAGCGAGGCAATTTACATATCTTGGCACCGATGTGCAGCTCAATAGGAATGTCTGGAAGGAAATCACATCTGCAGTCAGCACAGCAGCGTTAAGCAAGATTTGAGCCTCAAAATCTATAGCTTAAAGTCCCATCACTCAGGCTCTAGTTCATATGTAATTCCCATGTTAATAAATGGGTAAAAAAACCCTCTGAAGGTCCAGAGAGCCAGCCAAATTACGTTGGATGCAAACCCCTTGGGAAGAATGATGTCTGTGATTAAATGAATTTATTGCAGAAAGTGCAGAACTTGATCAAAGGCTCCTCTATGGTGGAGATAACCTGTACAGACATACCTTGAAGCAGCTTTAAATATTGCATCAATAGCAGTCTAACCCAGCGGCACACGGGAGTAACTACCTACGTACTTACTCTGTTCTTTGGGTGGGATTTTACTACTATTTTGAACCTGCACCTGCTGGTAAAGATATTTGGTTTGGATCAATCTGCTCTGAGTTACAGCCACAACAGTGATAGCAGAGTGGACTCGAACAGTTCACCACATCAGAGTTTCCAGCATCACCCAGTAAGGGAGAGGCGCACAGCAGATATACACTAAAAATGAAAGCAGAGCATCTCTAGAGGCTGTCCCCCACCAGACAACTCGAAGAAAACAGAGAAGGGGATGGCTATAAGCCACTCATCAAAGAAAGCTGGGAGAGAACATATAAGGGGTTTAAGCAACTCAGAGGACATGCAAAGAGCAGCTCAAGCTAGACATGGATGACCAAGAAGCTGCATCAAGTGCCTGATGGTGAAGGAAACATCCAAATTCAGATACTTCAAAGCCTTGTAAGTGAGTAAGCATAACTGCTGAAGACAAAGGGAAATAATTCCATTTTTAAGGCTGTTTCCACTACTGTCCTTCAGTGCCTTCAGAGCTAAAACTGACTGAAGCTCAACTGGGTAAACAGAAACCAAACCAAAAACTAGCCTGCTTTTTGAAAGTATCGCCACTAGCTGCTCATTTGCAACCGGTTTGACACCGGAGCCTATGCTGTGAGAGTTTAAAACCTGCTGGACCCCCAAGGACATGGCTGCATGGAGGCAGCCACGCTCCAACTGCTTGAGCAACCTGCCTGGTCCTGCTCACCGTACCCCTCGAGGTGGACGGGGCTGCCTAGGCGCAGAGCTGGGAGCAAAGGTCTTCCCCAGCACTGCTAAGCGTGATGGCCCTTGAGCAAGTGTGCCTTCAAGGGCAAATGCAGTATCTTTTCTTTCACCTCTTTAATCTTATCAGTCCTGCCTAAACCTGGTCTAACAGGCCATCCAAGGGACAGCGATTGCCTCCGGGTGGACATGCAACTGGAGAGAGCCTGCCAAGTATGCAGATGGTTGTTATCTGCAACAGCATTGCTGTGCAACAGGCTGAGCAGGGATTCTCCAGCCATCTCCTAAGGACGAGCAGAGCACATCCCTCAAATTTGGCCTCTGCAGAGTCTGCCTTTGATCAGAGCATCACCAAAGCCTCGCCAGATTAAACTCCACCGGGCAGATCCTCAGCTGTGGTAAATCAGCGGGGCTCCTCTGGGGTGCATGGAGTTATGGCGTAAGCCCCCTGCAGAGGATCCAGCCCTGTCCTTCATCCAGCTCGAGCATTAGTGATAAACGCAGCTAGTTTCAAATGCCTTTGTCAGTCTTGCTGGAAGAATGCTGGTTGTGAAATGGGAATTTGCAATGCTAACAAAATCCTGAGGAAAGGCTGTGGAGAAAAGTAACTGCAAACAAACAAGACCAAACCTTCTCCTCATTTAGAAAATTCACAGCATCCTACAGAAGTCATAGCAGGGAGGCAGAGATGGACACCGAACCCTCCTCTTCGCTTCATGAAGATCTGCAGAGGCAATTGCTGGCTGCTTTGCAAGACACCAAAGCATCAGACACCCATGCTGGCTCCAGCCCAGGGTGGAGGTGTTGCACCATAGCAGTTTGGTGCCTGCGTTGTTTTCTCTTCACATTTACGCTGACTCTGGACACAATCCTTGCCTTTCTGTTAAGCTCTGCTACTCCCTCGACACGTTGCACCACCGAGGTATAGCATTGCGTTGGTGGGTGGAAATGATCCCCTGTAAGGCATATGTAAGCAGAGACCCTCTCTTCCTCTGCCCACTCAGCTTCTCCCTGTTTTCTTGCACCTTCTCTCATTTCTGAGAAACTCAACCTCGGCTCAGTTACTCCGCCTGCACTGTCTTTCATCTGGAATTAAAAACAGAGTGGGTGCAGGCACTTTCTTAACTCGTTGTGAATATGAAGAGGTGAGAAGTGAAAACTAACTTTCCACCAATTCTGGCCCAAATTGCCTGTAGCCCACTTCTTGTATTTTCTGCCCGAGCAAAAGGGCCATACGCACAACTTTGGGGAAGAGAAGGGTTACATTTCACCTCTTAATTACAGAGCTGAAGTCCTCGAGCTTTGCCTTTTGAGGTTTTAGCATCCTCAAGAAGTAAAAATTATAATACAGACCAAGGTGGGAAACACAGAAAACAGCAAGTACCAAAGCAAGTACCCCGAGAGTAACACCAGGTGATTTTGGCAAGGCAAGACCTCTCCTTTTTAAAGGCCACCTGCTTCTTCTGCAGACCTCAGCACGGATCTCCCACACCTCTTACCCCATATCCTCTCTCATAATACTCCTCAAGATGCCCCTGCGCTCCCCATTGCCATGGGGCAGGTAAGGTCCACCAGCATTCTTTTTTCCGCAACCAACATCATGTCTTCTAACTTGGGTTTGCCTGTGGTGGTCCATGGTGGAAAAGCACAGCCAGCTCCCAAAATACAGGGGTGTGACAATGGCACAACCCTTTCCATTCCCTTTCATGTGGGTCATTGCAAACACCAGGTGTGGTTGAGACATTTCAAATACAGGCTGGATCAAAGACTGAGTGCAACAGAATAAAAAGAGCCAGAATAAGAACAAGTGATTATTGTACACAATAGCCAAAGGAAAAATAATATTTTTCAGTCTTCCTCCATCAAGTGCCTTTGATAGGGAAACAGGTGAAGTCCAAACATTTCTTTTTTTTTTCCCCCAAGTAAGTGTTGCAGTCTCTTGACAGAACGAATTTTGTCCTGAAAATTTCACTGACCTCGTTCAGTTAAATTCACAAATCTTTTAAAGTTTTCCAACATCATCAAGCAAAAAAATAAACACTCGTGACGTTAAAAGCACTGCAAAAGACTATTTGATTTGGGGAATTTTCCTTATTCACTCTCAGGTCCGAGCATATGGTTAGCATTTCGGCATCTGCTGGTGGAGGTGGGACAGCCCCAGCTCTGCTTCATGGGCACTGGCCACCACCAAGCCTCCTCGGACACAAACAACGGGGCAGCCGCTTCTCAAAACACACGAAAACCCTTCAACCGCCTACAAAACACACAGCGTGACACGGCCAGGCTGCTCAATGAAACGTCCTCCTCGATTCGACACTGATCTGAAAGGCAAGACACAAAACTGTAAGAAAAAGGGAGGAAAGAGCAAGGAGTCCCGATGGCAGATTATAATTCGTTGCCTTTTAGACCACCATTGGCCTGAAGTCATGGCCCTAAACTGTGGTTTCCAACTAGATGAGTCATTGGTGACGTGGCCACACTGTTTGGTGTAAATCACGTATTCGCAGTGGCTGCCTGTACAGGATCCCGGAGCAGAGTGGGCTCACGGCAGCATCCAGGGAGCTTTCCTCCCGGACACGGTGCAGCAGGTACACCCAGCTGGAGGAACAACCCTCCATGGATGGAAGTGATGCTCCAGTGTTTAAGTCTCCCCAGGTGAAACACCATTTCCTTCAGGTATATCCTGTGTTTTCACTGCCAGGTAGGGTTCTCTTTCGCTTTCAGTCGAGTCGTTCATTATGATAAACCACAACATTTTATTTTAAATTGTGTTTATTACCAGTCTGACACATTACACTAATATTTATTTTTCAAATAATTCCATTAAACATTTTACCAATAGAATTGAAATGGATATTATCTTAATGTTTGGCTTTATGAGGACCAATATTCACCAGATTTCTTAAGTTTGTCCAAGCCTGTTTACAAAAGGAAAACATATTTTTCAAAGCTGCAGTGAGGTAGGAGCAAATATATTCCACACATTGTAAGAGACTGAGACAACTCGACTTTAAAGTTAGCACGAATCCATTTCCTGACACAAAACTCACAGATGCTCTTCTCATCTCTCTGAACACAATATTCCTCCTGCAAAATGACACATAATGAGCCATTTGTCAGACTTCAGACCTTCCAGTAATGCTTACAATTCCCCGAGAAGTCAACATTTATTTTGAAGTGGCTGAGTCAGGCCACAGGTAATTTACTGGCTGAAATCAAAATATCAAATGTGGCGTTTTGAAAGCTAATGTGTAACTCTGGATGAAATCCATAGTGCCTCGATGTGTTTTAGATAGCAGTAATCTTTATGACGAACTGTCAGCATTTGTTGTGTTTATGCCTCGATCGCCGTGTTATGTCATACACTCCTGCCTAGTCAAAATCAGCGTTTTAATTTTAGAATCGTCTCACAGCATAACGAGAAAAAATGTATGAAATTTAAGTAGCATACTTTAGTCATCCAGCATGTCTCTCCATCAACCTTATCTTTCTTATCTTTAAAGAAAACTGTAATTGGATAATCTTTACTTAATGTAAACTTCTAAAAGCTGGAAGCCATTTCAAGATTACACAGATTAACTGTGGGTACCTGTGAGAACACGCTTCAGCATTTCTATGAATTCGGGGTGGATAAAATCAAGTGTCTCTAGTATTTATGAAACTATTTTGGCAAAGAGAAGACTGGAAATTTGTCACACCACCCTCAAGAAAAAATGCTAATTTTTCTGTAGTGTCCTTGTCTTTCTTATAACCCTGTGAGCCAGTTAGCTGGAAGCAAATACTGGTTTAATTTGCTGTTGGTTTGCAGACAGAGTGCTCTCTGGCTCCCAGGTTAACTTTATCACTGCCAGCTGCAGAAAGGAACACATTTTCAAAGTTCAGATCGTTTGATTTTTACATACTTTTTACACGTGCGGATATTCCTTGCTGTCTAGCTGCACAGCTGCCTGCAGAGAAATGAGCCTGACAGTGGATTATTCCACTTCCACTGTGCGGTAAGATACGAACTATTACAAATATTTGCATATTTCTATGGTTTGAGGCATCAACAGCCACAGAGAAAATATGCCCTTTTCAACCAAGTTCCTACTTGTGTTCTCAATTGAAAGAGGAGCTAATATATTCCTGGCAATACGCAACTCTTTTGTCTTACCACGGCCTGTGATTACGCCTGAATTTTGGAGGAGGACACAAATTTGGTGTCACAATCAAGTGACTTGTACGAACCAGGGCGGGTGCAGCAGCCGCCTGCTTGTTGCTGTCTCAGAAGTGCCCAGCTTCGCACACTTTTCCTCCCGGAAAACACGGTCTGCGCTCCAGTGCTAGGCTAGAGAGGTTCGTAAGATCTGCACCGCTTGCACGCTGTCTCCTCTGAGCCCACCATGAGCAATTAAGCAGCAATTAAGAAGCAATTTCTGGGTAAACTACATCAAGCCTTTTGGCAATTATTGCTATTTTCCGGATTCACTGAAACTCTTTTCTACACTTGCATCAAGTTTGGAAACTCATGGTTAAGAGGAGTAACTTGATTTTGCCCGTTAATGTTAGTTTCCAGTTACCGTCATAGGTACAGTCCACACAGGGATATCACTAAATAATTGAAAATACCTAAATAATATTTAGATTCAGTGCAGAGCAAACCTCTGTAACCCCTAACTAGCAGATCCACAGGTTCCAGACACTATAGAGACTGAAGTAGGCAGTCAGTATAAATATATGGCATAAAAAAAAATCATATTTGGTTACAGAAGAATATACATACAGTAATTTTCAATTGGTTTTACTGTAGCCTGTGAGTCTCCAGAGCACACTGACTTCTTCTGAATGGTCTACAAAACTTAACAAGAAAAATAAGCCTATTGTCAGTAGGCTTCAATTTATCTATACAAGGGGCTGAAGCTCTGCTGGAAAAAACGTGGATGTCTGCAAATGAAAAAGATTGAAAACCACCGACTGAAAACCACTGGCTATTCTGGCTGTGTAGACTGGAGTTACACTGTAAAAAACGCCTTCAGAAGTATCTATTTACCTTTCACAAGTACTGAAGATATATTTGCAATTTGAAAAGAAATTGCGATCTTGGGAGTTGGACTCAATGATCCTTAAGGGTTCCTTCCAACCTGAGATATTTGATGACTCTGTGATCTTTCAGATTTAAAGGTGAGGCACAAACGTGAAATAGCACTGTGTGCGAAACAGAGGGCACAGACCCTGACCTCAGGCAAGGGGGTGGTTTGGAGAAACTAAGCCTTCAGCTGCCTTGGATCTCCCAACTTGGACCACCTCGGACCACCTCTGGCACTTCCAGCCAGTGCCCATGAATGAGGGGGGATCCTGTTTCTCCTTAAAACCCCACACTGAAGCCTTGAACCCCCCCTCCATCCACAGAAAGCAACACCGCAGACTTCTAAAATGGGGTGACAACTCCCCACCTTCAGCAAATGAGCACCCAGGATCCCTCCATTATCAGCACAGAGAGACAGACACCATCAGAAGCTGTTTAAGTTCAGAAAGTCATGTTTTGGAGCTCTCTCCAGGCTGCCCAGAGAGGTTGTGGAGTCTCCTTCCCTGGAGACATTCAAAACCCACCTGGATATGTGTCTGTGTGATGTGCTCTAGGTGGCCCTGCCCTGGCAGGGGGGTTGGACTAGATGATCTTTCAAGGTCCCTTCCAACCACTAATATTCTGTGATTCTGTGACCATAGGGACAGCCCAGGTCCATCAGGTTCCTAACTGAGGTGCTTTGCTAAATCCACTTGAAGTTATGTGGGTTTTTTAGCATAAGTAGACAAGTGTTGCTGAGGCAGGAGATGCTCAGAGAGGGTGGGGAGTTTCCAGAGTCACATAGTTAATGGTAAATCTGGGGGTAAACCTTGGGTTTTCTCCATAAATAAAAACCTTTGACCAGCCAGTGAATCTTTTACAAGGTGCTCAAGATCAGCGGTACCTGGCATCCAGTGTTTCCAAATGCTTATTAATGATTCATCTGATCTATTGACCTAAAGTAAAATTAGCTGTGAAAAGCATGGCAAAGCCATGCAGGCCTTGCAGGGCTGAATCTCCCCCCAGCACTTTTCCAGTCACATTTTAAATGACTCAGGGTTTTCTTTCAGAACAGATAGAGCTGACCTGTGTTAAAAGTATACGCAAAAAAAAAACCAAAAAGCCCAGGGCAAAATGCAACAGATGATGGAGACCAACACCAAGTTCTGGAAAAATGCATCAGGAGCAGTTTCTTCATATAGAAGGATAGTAAAGGAGGGAATTTCTATCCCAGGAAGAGGTCCCAGCATCAAGTTTCTAAGAAGCCTGCAGGATGTTTGTCTGGTTTAGGAAGAAAGCTCTCTCATTGATTTAAACCATCCATCTGCCCATCTCCTCGGTGCCACCAGGACCACCACCCGCCCCTACCCGCTGCAGCATCCCAACTCATCAGGCGCTGGCAGGGCAGTTTGTGCGTTGCAAACTGTGCTATAACTTGAGCAATCAATTCCCTCCCTAGGAAAGAGGCTGCTGGAGCATCGCAGTGTTCCTGGAATGTTTGGAAATACTTGTCAAAACACGACTCCGGTTTCATTGTTAGTTCTATTAACATTCAAACATTTCCCTTGTTGATTAAAGGCATTGGCTCCATGCAATGTCTTAAAGTCAATACCTACCTGCCTCCTATCCAATTTCTTATGTAACTGCTGCTTTCCACACCGCAAATGTTTTTCTCCTAATGATGAATGAAATGATTTATGCCACAATTACTACGCAGGGGCCTTTCAGGGCTGACGGAGGCCAAACCTCCCTGACCACAGGTTGCATTCTTCACGATGTTTGATCTGGACATCCAGCACGCTGCGTGAGGGGAATCACATTTCTGCAAAAGCACAGGATCCCCGAGGCAGTTATCACTTTATTATGACAGAGCTGGATGTGGTCCCACAAGACAAGCTGCAGACCAGGACTTGGTATTTTCAGAAGGCACCTTCCCGGGCTTCGGAGTCACTGTGCTTACCATGAAGATAATAACACTTAACTATCCCCTACAGAGTTATCTCTGTTTATAAAGTATCCTAAGACCCTCAATTGCTTTTCCACTCCAAAGCTGCTGGACGTGCACATCGGATCTGGAATACATATGTATGTTGCTTCTTACTTCAAAGGACAGTAAAAGCTAACGAGCCACTCAATTCTCCAACATATCCTGTATATTTAATACACCAACACGTGCCTGATGCACCCACCTTATCTCTGCAGCGGAATACACCCAGAGTAGAGCTTGTGCCACGTTCTTTGGCAAAATAAAGCTACCACAGGAATTGCAAGGAGATAGCGATACAAATCAGCCTCCAGATGTGGCTGGGCTGGAGTCAGACGCACCACTGTGGCAGCACTGGCTTGCGGGAGCACACAGGCTGTATTAAAGCAGAATTAAGAATGGCTGGTTTGTCCCCATATTCAAGCCTTCCCCTGAAGTAAGACAGCATGCCACTGAGGAAGAGCTTGCCTAAAAGTCATAGAATCATAAAATTATAGAATCATTAAGGTTGGAAGAGGTCTCAAGGATCATCCAGTCCAAACGTCCCCCCACCACCTATTACCCACTAAACCATGTCCTTCAGTACCGCGTCATAGCAATAACGCTCTAACATTGACTAAAATCCTGCCAACCCTAATAGATGAAAGCTCTCAGCGCGTATTTATTTTAGGATGTGACTGTTTATGCTGAAAGTTTCCATGCTGCTCACTACACATCCCTTTCCCTAGCTCGGAGTGGGGCTGAGCAGGGGAGAAGTGGTGGAGAAAGGGGGGTAAGATGTGGCCACCCGGCCTTACAGCGGGGCCAGGGCTCGGGGGAGAGCCCAGCGTGCGATATCTCTGCAGGGTCACAGGCGAGGGGTGTTTCTGTACCCCCCTGCCATGGGTGGGCAGTCGGGGTGGAGGGACAGCGGCAGGCAGCTGGTGCCTTTTGGCAGTGTCTGGTAGCACCCAGCAGAGAGGACCTCACGTATGGCCATTGGGCTCCCAGAAGCTCATCTCGGCAGCGTGTGGTTCCTCCTCACAGGCATCAGTCTGCACAGGCTGGCGGGGGGTTAAACTGCATGCGGTTTCATTTCAAACACCCCCAAAGTAAGGCGTCCCGCTTCACCCGTAAGTGCAACGCTCCAGCCTGTGTTTGCTCGGGATGCGCTGTGTGGGGACGGTACCCACAGGTCTGGCAGGCAGAAGTGATTGTTCTCTTTCCCTCTCCAGGCTCCAGACCACCGTCTTGGTTTTCTCCAAGGATGGGGAACACCCAGCTTGCTCTGGCGGTCAATGGCACCTCTGAGAGCCGCTCGTGACCCCGCTGCAGTCCCCCGGCTGCATGCGCAGAGGCTGTGCTGAGTCAGCACTATTTCGAGGCCTGATTTTAAATCTTTGCTCCTCACACCCTCCACAGGCTTGCTCCAGTGTTTTTGTTTTTTGTTTTTTTTTTCTCCCCCCTTTCTGCAATCATCTGCTTTGCTCTCCAGGCTGCCAGATTATTTTACCTCTGCCAGCACCTCCCTGTACGCAGCTCTTGCAGGAGAGACCCAGAGTGTCTCTCCAGCTCACTCATTCCTTCTTATGGCACTTCAAATCAAACAACTCACCCCTCGCAGAGCCCTCTGCTCCTCATCCATCCACCCTGCTCAGTGGGAAACACATTCCACACAAGGAGGTTGTGTTGCAAGCACCTCGCAGAGGGTGCAGGCACAGAGGGAGCCTTCACAGGGTGGCTTAACCTCCAGCAGTGTTTACCCTGACAATCATTTGGATCCTTAATCTTAGCAACAATGACTTTCAGCTTGAAATTCAATAAACCTGCCTGGTATCGCAGTCTTTTGGGCTGGCTAGCTAATAAAAAACGGTTTAGCCATTCCAATGCACCGTATTGATATAAACGGATAGTGACATAAGCTCTGGAGAACGAACCCCAGCATCTGCATCAACTGATGCTATTTAACCCTCCGATGTGAGGGAGGGGGCACCTTGGGCCGGACTCTGAAACAGTATTTCATTCAGTCTCATCTGAGCCTGTGATGGTTGGTGGAGCTGTGGGAACAGCTTGTTACGGCACTACAGGGCTGCAACACCCAGTCTGGCTCACAAGCTGGCTAACAAGTCCCGGTTTTGATAAGAAATATTTAGCGATATTTATCGTGTGTACCTAACCCGATAGGACTGAGAGACTCATGTGACCACATCTCTGATCAAACTTGCCCAGCATATTAAAACTTGCATTAAAGTTTCTCCTACTTCATCTCTTTGTTCCAACTCCTTATTGATCCAGGAATTGCTCTCTGCCTGCTAAGGAAGCAGGTTCTGCAAGGGTCCGCTGACGGGGTTGTGCGGAGGCACCAGCCTCCAGTAACGTTTTTGCAAGATCCTTATTGAGCCCAGCAACGCGGTAGCTCAGGGCAGTCCCTGTCTGCTTTGCTAAATACAACAGCTCTGAAGGCGCAGGCAAGCGGCTCGCAGCACTGCCGGGCAGAAGGGAAGGGAAGCAGCTCGTGCCACCGCAGCCCGTCTCATCGCCCGCTCTCCTCCAGAAGTGTCACACCAGGAGCCTCAACCCCAAGGGCTTTCAGGCAGGCATCTCACAGCCTGCCTCATCCCCATCTCCTGGACAGAGAGGCAGAAGGATCTGCTCAAAGCGTTCAACGCCTGGAGCCAATTTTGCCGACAGCAGCTTGCATTTACCTTGTTTTGAGACTATCAATGGGTTGCACTTTCAGAGAGATTAGCAGCCTCCCTCCCAGGCAGGGCTTTGGAGAGGCATGAAGGGAAAGAGGGGTTTTAGCCGTGCCAAAGCCCCCAAGGCCTACAAGACCCCCCCAAATTTCTTCCCAGGACAGCTGCTCTCGGTGGCCGAGCCCCTGGCAAGGTCCGGACAGATGGAAGTGCCATGGGAGTGTGAAGGTGATGGGCTTGGACACGGAGAGCTGACTGCTGACCACCTTGTGTTTCAGCCGCTCGCTTGGAAGAGGGCAGCCGCCAACCACCCTTGAGCTGCCGAAAGGGGTTTGATTTTCATCACAGACAGCTCTGGATATTAAGGGGATAAACAAATACAAAGGTCTGGGAAGAGAACATTTGTAAGGTGTTAAAGAAGAACAAACACGTTGGCAGTGAGAGTATCCCTGCGTGAAGGGGAGTGCACATTCCTAGCTTGGGGAGGAAGGAAAACTTTGGGGCTAATACGCAAGTTGCGGCATAGTAGTCCTAAAATAAATGCAGTTGTGTTCTGCAGAGTTTACTAGCCTACGTACGTGATTTTTTTTTGTAGTAAGAAAGTGGCTGAGACACAGTTCAGAGCCATCGTTTTTGCTGCACAGCACTGCATCCCAGGCTCTGTTACGGTGGCCACCGCAGTGACGAAGCAGCATCAGAAAATCTGCACTTAATGGGTCTGTGCTCCCCAGCCCCACAGGAGTGTGCTGCACCAGAGGTTAATAAACGGGAAACCTAAAAATATCCCACTCTGGGGAAAACTGCAAACCTTGAAATCCTTCATACAGGACTATCTCAATACCCCTTTGATTTCCTGTTGTAAAGGGCTTCCAAATGTTATAAGCTTTCCGTCTTCCTCCAAATTAAAACCAGGTCAAAACTATTAAAAGGCTGAGCTGACTCAATCTCAGATGCAGACTTTACATCTCCCAGTAACCTGAAAACTCCCTGGGTTCAAATCGGCCGTTTCCATCCTATTAGCCCGCTCCAGAAGCATCACAGAAGTGCTGCCTTCACCTGACACGGAGGCACAGCCACTGTGGCACTCCTGAAATGCAGCCTACGCTGTGAGAAACCACCCTGAACTCTAAGTTTCTATTTTAGCTGCAGGCTTAGGAGAGCTCCTGATCCTCCTTTGCTGCTTTCCTCTTGGGAAAAGGGGAATCATAACAGTAACTATAACGGGTGTTGCTCTTACCCTGCTGACTTCACATGAGATCAGAATTTGGCCCCGCTTTTGCGAAAAATCAGCTTCAAAATAACGCTGGCAAGCGCTGCCCAGGCAGTGTTATAATTATGCTGCTGTTGTTTTTATTTTTATCAATTTTCTGGCACCTCCAGCGCAGCAGTTGTGAGAGCAAACATCGTGCAGTTTGACACGCTGCCAAGCCATCTCCGTGACGGTGAAATAACCACATTTTATTTATATGTCTGCTTTTCCCCCCCCATTGTTTTCATTTAAACCGCCGGTGTCACTGGCGAGGGTCTCCGCTGACATGTAGGATTTCCTCACGGCAGCCCCGTCTCAATGCTTCCCCACACAATGCGACAGTATTGAGATGTCAGAGTCTCTGCGCCTGATAAAGGTGTCAAGGCAGATCCCGGTCGCAGCGACAACAGCTCCAACTCCGAGCCCTCCACGGCGGCCGGGAGCGATCCCCGCCATACACCCTCACTGAAAGCCAAACCTCCCCACTGCCCTGGTTTTTCTCCAACCTGAACCACCTCAGCTCGATTCTTACGCAGGTTGGGGTTTTCGGGCCCCCTACGCAGAGTATTTTCAGCTCCGATAATATTTGCATCTATTTTTGGTGAATGAGCTGCTGCGTCAAGGGGATTAAAGCAGAGCTGAGACTTCTCTGTGCGGAGCCTCGGATCGCTTCCCAGCAGTAACTGACGGGTGTCACTCGGGCAGCTCGGCGCTCTCTGGGATGACCACAATATCCCAAGTCCTAACTATGATAGTGACTAGATCATCATAATCATAACTAGATACAAGTGACATTTAATCAGGTTTTATTAAAGTAGTTAGCCCAGTTAGTGGCAGCAAACACGCGGAGTCCGTGGAGGCTGTGATCACTCCTTCCCATCAATAGAGCACAGCGATTTGGGGCGTTCGGTGGGCGAGGTCAGGGTGCTCGAAGCGAGCTGAGCACTGGTGGCTTCTCCTTGGGGTACAGCGTGGCAACTCTGCCAGGTAGCGAGTGCCTTGTCCGTGTGCTGGGGAGTCCCCAGGCTGAGCCAAAGCTTTGCCTGCAGTTTGTGTGCTGCCCCGGACCCACGGGTCCCCCTCCGCTGCCTCTTTTCCGAAAATGCACTGGTTTAGGGCCAGAGAGAGAAACCACGCGGGTGTGTGTCGCGGCACACGGTGCCACTCCGGAGGCACAGCGGGAGCACTGCCGTGGGGTTCTGAGCCAGCTCCAAGCTCACACAGATGGGAAAGGGTGCCTGCCTCACCCCGGGACCCGGCCGGAACGCGCAGCGCCTCACCCGCCGCCTGCCCCGAGCGGCACCCGGCCGCCCCCTTCCCCCTCCC
>VWZZ01007013.1:62399-143891 GCA_013399095.1 Psophia crepitans | reverse complement strand
TTTTTTTTATGAATGAAAGTAGACAGGCGAGGCAGGATTGAATGTGTATGTCATTCAGGGGCTATGACAGAGATGATTAGGGAGGTCAGTGAACTCCTTTGCAGCCTCGAGCATGCGGTCACTCTATTCAGCAGCCACAGAATAGACATCAATATAAAAAAGCCCGTCCAATTTGCATTAGTATTCAGATAAAGATATTACTTCGTACGATTTGTGAATGTCAAGTAACGCTGGCTGCTTTCTTAGAGAGCAGACCAACTGAAATAGCAGCGTTTTGCTTTTAGAACCTCTGATAACTGGCCTGTCTCCTGTAACTGGTTGGTATGTGTCTGTCTGCTTACGGTGTATGTGAAAAAGGGAATTTCTGAGCTTCTTAGGGTATGTAGTGCACTAAAGGGTACACTACTAAATACTTAGGGTATTTAGTGCTCCTAAAGCTGTCTGTGTGCACTGAAAGCGTTGTATAGAGAGCGGCTAGTGTTTGAGCAGGTTTGTGCGGGAAGGGGAGAGCTCTCCCAGTCTGTCACCAGTAAGAACCGAACCTTACTTGTGCAGCACTGGAATCAAATTGTCACCAGAGTTACGGGACAGGCAGTTTTCAAACCAAAAGAATGGAAAAGGTGCCGGTTTGGGACTTTGTTTAAGTAGAATGGTGGGACACGTACTAATCCCTGTGACTTTTCTGCTGGAAAGAACTGGTGATGCGCTGGTGGCGATGTTTTTCTGCATGCAACCGGGCTTTTGTAGTCTTTCAGCGTGCACCCAGCGGAGGGTCCAAGGTGTAGGGTACGGCAATCCACGTCACTTCGCTTCGTGTGTCTGAGCGTTTCAAAGTTCGCCCTGAAATTGTAAGGGAATTGAAGTGAGTGCCAAATGGCACCAACCATTCCTGGAGCTGGCCTCGGGGTTAACCTGTTAAAACGCTCTAAAAGGTATCTCATATTATTATGATACTGATGGTGCTTCATAGTTTGTGCCTGAGACCAGAAACCCGTTAGATTCCATGAGCAGCTCTGAGTGATACAGTTTTGAAATTAAAAGTTGATCCATTTGTTCTCATTAACAGCAGCAGCCAAAAAAGCTAATTAAGTCTTTAAAGTTGAGACTAGTGTATATTACTGAGCAATAAAATAAGAGGATGATGAAATACGGCTTTTTTAAAAAAAATCTATTTCTTACCTAGCAAATAGCAAACAGAAAGTCTGTTCCAGTGCAGAGAGGGGCTTATTAGTGTATTCAATGCTAGCTCTGTAACATCTTGTCTTCTATGTGTATTGATAAGGGTCACTCCAATTAAATCTAAGGGGTTTTTTCTTTTAATTTATTAACAACCACTGTTCTCTAGAACACGATGAAAGTAAATCTGAAAATTGTTTAGCGAAGTGTTGATCTGCTAATGAAATCATGCAATTAAAGTAAGCCTCTCTGACCAGCACGTTAACTTTTACGACTCTGTCCAACAAATCTTCAGTGCTGTTCGGTAAAGCGTACCTGTCCCAAAGCCTGCCTAGGCGTGGTTTTTCAAGTTAGGAGAACACTAAAGAAAGTCTTGAGTGCTGCATCTCTGCTACATCAGGACCGTTTCCATGCAGTGGGACCCAGTCTGCTGCCTGGAGAAAGCTGAAATTTCACGTGAAACTAGGGGAGGACTTTTTTCCCCTTTGTAAGATTGGAAATATTTTTTTTCCCTCTTAAAGTACGGTGAATAAAAGTGAACTTTGATATCCAACTATATGTTAGAAAGCTGTTCTCCCTGAAAACTTGCTGCAGACATCAGCTATTTAAGTTAGAGACCCTAAAAGATAGAGAATCACCCCAGTTTCTGAGTAGTTAATAAGATTTCCAGCATACAAAAGCATTTGACCAAGACGTTCCCGACAGTGATCTGTCAGCTGGCAAACAGAGCTGTGACTGAAAGCATTAGCTGAACCTTAATTTCGGCTAAGGTTAGGGCATGGCCTGCTGCTAGATTTTTCTGGCTGGTTGTTGAAGTGTTCAGGACGAGTGCAGGAGCCTGGGCGTCAGCTCTGTGGCTTCAGAATACATGGAGAAAGGGCTGTGTTGTCCTCACAGTTTGGCTTTTGGCAATTTTTAGTGTATGTGCAGTAGAATGAGCAGGAATGATACAAATTCAGGTATTTCTACTAAAAACGCAGGTGAAATTCCCTCCGCAGTTGGAAAACTGACGTGATACACAGATGCTCAATTAAACCAACTTAATTTTTATTCTGTTTCCCTGTTTGAATAGACTTTCTCTTTTTCGTAGTGTGCTGTGTGCTTCTAACTTTTCCTGTGTCCTGGGGGTTTGTTTGTCTCTGCATACCTGTTTATTCTTTTTTCCGACCCTTTAAAAAATAGAAAAGCAGCTTGAAATCACCTGCTGACTCAGCACCCTCCAAGCCATTGTGGCTTGATTGAGCTGTTTCGGTGTTTGCTGTTTCATCTCTTCTAATACTGGTTAGTTAATGAACTTTATTCTCTTCAGTGTACCAGGCTGGATGCCAGAGAGGATGGTGGCTTGGTAAAAATTTGCCATGCCTCCTTTTTTATTTTTCAGCAGATGGGACTGCGGTTCAGCACAGCCGTTGACGGTACGTGGAGGAGTAAATCCGATAGCACCCCCTGTGCAAACACTGGGCTAAAACCATGCCTGAAAACACGTACGGTCCCGAAAGCGCCTTAAAATATCTCCTTGCATGCTGACTGTTCTTCATGTGCCTCTTACACAGCTTATCAGTTTACTGTTTGCCCCCCTTGCGGCTGTTTACCTGGTGATCTTGTAAAAACAAATTTACTTTTTCTCTGAGTTAGGACTGACTGTCCTGGTGCCCCCTTTCCGACACGCTCGCAGCTCAGGTTGCCAAGTGCCGCAGGTATGATTCGAAGCCCTGGGTGTGTGAAGAAGGGCTTTTATTCCTGTGGTGGATGCGGTATTCCTGGTGCGCTTCCCCCTAAAGTGTGTCTGCTCCTTGGCTTGAGCGACCAGGAAGTTTCTGTAATATCAAAAGCAAACAAGAACTGTGAGATACGAGCTGAGTAAAACCTTTGGTAAACTTAGTAGTTAAAACGTGAAAGGTAATCAGATGTAAACCTGCCCTATTACTCTGATAGGCTATCTGGGGGGGGTTGCATTCAGGTGGATAGGGACGAGCCAGGTAGTTATCTCAATTTTTTTTTTTCCTGTGACACTCAGGTTGCACAACATAACAAAGGTTTTTCTTTTTTTTTTTTTTTTTGAAGAATAGCAGCACAGTCAAATAAAAAAACATTTCTCCAGTGACTGCTTCAGTTTCAGATACATTCATCTAAAAAAGGTGTGGTATTTATTGCGGAGGGGGAGGTAGGCCTTGTGTGCTGGCCTTGCTTTCTCAAACCCAGAACGCAGGGGAAGGGAAAGGGTTGGTTGAATAAAAAGGTTATATTAAAACTTGGAAAGAGATTTCTTTATCATGCAGAACTGTATGCAAAACAATTACCGTGTGCTTACACGTTTAGCATCTGTGAGATTTTGGGGCTGTGCCATTTCCGCAGGTTGCGAGGGGTTAAAAGTATTAATGACTCAGAAGCGAGAAGGGTTCCAAGCTTTCGGGTGAGGAAAGGACGCAGCCTAGGATTGCTCGCTGCGAGCAAGCGGAGCCTCGCAGGCTGCGGTGTGTGCTGGAGGCACTCTTCCCCGGGAACGCTGCGGCACGAGGACCCCAGCGTTGGTGTTTGCACCCATCCATTGTACTCTGACCTGTTGAACTACCTGCAGACGTCAAGCTGACACACGGCAGCGCGTTGGTTTGAGGTTTTTTCCCTCTTTTCCTTTTCACCCAAGGAGCCAAGCCATTGCTATGTCCCTTAGTTAGAGTATAAGGTTTTTTGGGAAAGGAAGTAACAAGGAATTATAGTGCACCATGGCATGCCAGAGACCTGCAAGGATGGCTTCCCAACTCCTGCCATTTGATAACTGATTAAAGTCTTTGTTGGCTTCTCTTCATTCAGTGCTTTTTGCCCTGGAAGGTGGAGCGTTTGTAGTTGTGCCTTTATTGCACTGAATTACCTTGTGCTGTTTGCGAGGTATCTCACCAAAATATTTCAGATCGTGATTTAACATCAGGAAAGCTTTGGAGAGCAGATCGCTGCTAGGTTGTAAGGGTTACCCAGAAGTAATGGAGTTGAAGCATTTTGAAGTTGACCTGGGGTGAGTTGGATGTAGGGGAGTCAGCAAAATAGCTGGGTATTGTTTAGGGGCCAAACCGTGTGGTGGTTATGTGGTGCATAGGTGAGTTCTCACTGATGCCAAGAGAGAGGAGCAATGCAAGGTAACAGGCAAGAAGTGGAGAACTTGACTGTCACAGAGCTCCGAGGAGGACGCTAAGGACAAGAGCATCTCTGAGACTCCTCTCACAATACGCAGGCGGCACCTGGCCCCTGTGGATATGGGGTGCAGATATGGTCCCTATAGCAGGACCCACATCCCAGGAGCCATCTGGTCCCTATAGCAGGACCCACATGCCAGGAGCCATCTGGTCCCCTATATTGTTGTCGGTGGCTCTACAGAGGGACTTACTGACGGATTTCATCCTGGGCTGGGGATGTGAAGCCCTGAAGGTGTATCTGCTCTGGGCTCCACAGGGTGCCACAGGGTAACTAATGTGCATCACCCTGGACTGATAGCTCATCCCCTGTTACTCACAGTCCCTGGGGAAGGCAAAATACACACCTGTGTAGACTTTTCTTTCGAGGAAGAGTGAGCTACAGGTGATGTTCCTGGCTCCAAATGATGAGCCCAGCCTTAATCAACCTTATACTTTCCCTGTCAAGAAACTGAAAAGCTCCAAGGAATTGGATTTTTAATTTTACTTGGATGCTTGGTAGAGCTTGTAAAGATCCTTCGTGGCAAGTTTGGCTCCTGGTTTGGAGGGTTGTTGCTTTGTTTGGGGGTTTCACCATTCTCTGCTGCTTGTAGTCCTGTAAAAATAATAATGAGGTCCTGATCTTGTGCCTATTGAATCCTAAGCAAAAAAGCCCCCATTGATTTCCAAGGGAGCAGGCTGAAGCCCTTCACAGTGGTGGGAGCAGCTATTTAGCATAAGCAGGGATTGTTTGGAAAGTTTTCTAATGACCCAAACATTTTAACAAGCAGAGGAAACTCGGCGAGTAAAAGGGCTCCCTGGTTTGGGGGTGGGGAGATGCCGGGTGCTGCTTCGTGGGGGCGATCCCTGACGCCAGCTCTCCCTGACCTCTCGTTCCTCTCAACCTGCTGTAACAGAGACCTTCACTTCCCATCCTGTTTTTTATGACTCCAGCTTTGATGCAGGCCAGCGGCAGCGTGGCAGCCCAAATGCAAGCACCAGAGGCCACAGTGATGGGCACCGCCCAGGCACCCACTGACTGTGGCGTGAGTCCCGCGTGGAGCCGAGCCGCGGCGCCGGCCGCTGTCCCCTCGTGCTCCGTCCTTGGTTCCATCGTATCAGTGTCGGCCGGCATTAGCCCCCAACGCCGTGATCTGGGAGCTGCACAATGCGCCGGGGAAAGTGTTAATAATCCCCCGCGGGGGTCGTCAGGCAGCTGGGGCTGAGCTGGGGCTGATCCGGCCCTGGCCGCGGGCAGGCTGGGGCTGCGGGGCTGCCTGCGCGGGGGCAGGAGCCGGCAGAGGAGCTTTCCCAGTGCTTCGCAGGCAGGCAGAGCAGGGGGGGGTAAAAGAAGTTTTCTCAGACGATCTGTTTTGGTTTGGTTTTATTTTTTTTGTTTCATATATCCCCCTTTCATGTGTAAGACTCGAGCACAAGAAATTCCCTTCCAGCAAAATATTTCAGCAGCGTGTTTGGAGACGGTAGGTCTTGAACTAACCAATGATTTGATTTTTATTTACAATTTTTTAAGTTCTCGATACGGATTCCCCCAGGCAAGCGTTTTGTTCCTGGCCGGTAGCAGGATCTGTGCAAGACGAGCGCGCTGGTTCCCCGAGGTGTGCTTTGGGAGACAGGGCTATCGAAGCTAAAAGCGAAGGGGAAAAACCAGTTGCGGTGGGAAGATTAGGGAGTTAAGAGTGTGCCCTGACAACTAGCGTGTGCAACCAGAGATAAATCCTCCGTGAGCCTGTCTTTAATTAAAAGAATGATTGGAATTAGGCAAAGTACCATCTCTCCTGATGTGTATCATGTGTATCTGTACGAATAAAGAATTTTTGGGGTGGGAGAAGAGAAAAACATCAGATTTTAATCTCCCTTTGGTAGCCGATGTCTGCCTTTGGAAAGGGCGTATTTCTCCCTGTCTTAGAGCACCCAGGCTTGTTGACAGTAAACAACTGTCACTTGGCAGTTTATGAAAGAAGAGGAATGTTTAAGAAAACATGTCCAGTTTAAATCGTTATGTTAATAGGCTGGGGATTCATGCGGCGGGGGGGGGGCTGGTAAACGGAGGTGCAGAAATTGGCTGGTGTTTCTGCGTCAGAGATGAACTGCGAGGGAATGCAGTTGGAAAAAAAATAAAATAAAAAATACATTCATTTTTTACAGCCGGTGTGTTACGCATCATCTCGCAGCTTTCTGTGAAAGCATTATTTTTTAATTTTTTTTTTTCCAGGGAAAACTCAGAAAGCCTCTTTCTTGCAGCATGCGGTGGGTTGTGCCCCGGGAGGCCCCTGGATGGGACGAGCCAGGGCTGGGAGCCCAGCACTCCCACTGACCGGCCCTAATGCTGCTTCACGCTCCACGGGCAGCGCTTAGACATTGCAGCCGCCCTGACGTATCCTTAGCCTTTGCTTTGCAGGGGTGATCGGAAGAGGAGAAAACTCTTGCCTCCCAATTTGCGAATTGATTAATTACAGAAAGGAAGGAAAAAAAAGAAAGAAGAAACGGCAGATGGTGTTCTCTCTGCATCTCTGCCCAAAGTTGCTACAAATCCATCACCCACCTTCATCTGAGTTAAACACTCGTGAACGTAGTGAGTGATGAGCGAGTGTAAATCATTTATTCCAGCTTGGCCCAAAGGCATCAGAGTCCAAACCGTAATAAGTGAGGGCCCTGGAGTGAGGCACTTGAAATCTGTAATTAAGCATAAAGATAAGTTTCAGGCTCTCCAGGCTCCTGATTTTCCCGGCTTAGGGACAAGAGTATGAGCTGCTATCAGGGAGTGTTGATGTTAGCCTTGAAGATACTCGGTAAAACCACCCTACTGCACCCCCACTCCCATCTTAGCTGGGGTACAACATAAATGCAGTAAATACTTTGGAATTTAAATAAATACAGTGTAGATACTGTGTTACAGATAATCAACCATTCTTTCAGCCTTGGATATCTCGGAGGAGGGCGCCTTGACATCAGCACCTTCATTAGCCTCTTCTCAGGGAGAGCAGAGCGAGCTGCAGGAGCAAATGGGAACCCCCAGAGTATGCATGAGAGGGTCACATTTAATTCTCTTTTGGCCAATGGTTCAGTTGGTAGTGCCATTATTTGGACAAGAAGACAACAGAAACCCAAACCCGAAACCTCCTGGGACAAAAAGGAAAATAACTCCTAGGAAATGTTTCTTGAGTTGTTCTGGGACTCCAACCTATGTATTATTTAGTGAAGGAGTGAGATTTCTGCCTCATTTTTATACGTAGGCGTACTGGCACCTTGGGATTTGAGAAGGCAGTGGACTTCTCCATCGGGAAGGGCTTCATGGAGGGATGGAGACCACAGAGGTGGCTGAGGAGGACAGTGGGGCTTCCCTTTTGCCCTGTCTCCCTGAGTGGGTTTGTACCCACTGCTCCAGTTTCGACGGTGGGTTGGTGCCCACCTAAGGCTGGAACTGGTGACCCCACACAATGTAAATCCTTCCTGCGAGGAGCCGTCTGCGCTCTGAGCAAGGTCATCGTGCGGGTGGAATGTGTTAGTCCTGGCAAAAAGGGCCTGAAACCTCCTCAGGTGCTTTCAAAATATGTGTGAATGTCTGAAGTGGAGGTTCTCTCCCCCTCCGCCCCCCTCCTCCCAGTGCATAGCAAATGAGGTGCGGACAAGCGGAGCAGTCTTTGCAGGAATAACTTCACCCGGTGGCGGAGCCTGGCTGTTTGGGGAATGAGAAGGAGCAGTCAAAGGAGCAATGCATGGTGTCTTGGGGCAGGGAGGAAGAGGAGACAACTCTCAATTAGCCACCTGTCCTTAGAAAGGGAGTGGAGGGGCCAGACCTCCGTTTTTGGGTCATTCAAAACCTGATGTCACTGCCGTGGGCAGCTCTTGCTCCGCTTACGAGCACGTACATCAGTGTGGACAAATAGATACAAATGCTTGTGGAGGTTGTCCAACTGTTCTCAAGGTGGTGGTTCATTCACCTATCCCACCCAAGGGTGCACGGCTGAAACTTAGCTTCAATACCTGACTTTTAGACAAATCCAGCCAGGGTGGCTGCTGGGCTCAGTTTTTATCATCCACGTTTTCCATCTGCCAGGGAGAAATGGCTGTTTTCTTTCTCTCTTGGCTTGCTTGTTGCAATGGCCATCCCTGCTGTTGCAACAGCATCATCTCACTTGGATGCTTGAGTCCTTGTTTGGAGAGAGAAGGAGGTTTCAGAAGTGTTTCTGATGGGGGAAAGTGTTTCTGATGGGGGAAGGAAGGGAAAAGGTGGGAAAATCAGACTGTAGAGGATGGGGCAGGTGCCCAAAAGTGCCTGTGGAAGGTCCCTGGCTTATGCAGGCAAGACCAGCCATGTCCTGCTGCAGAAGGCTGGAACTGACCCTCTGCAGAGAGTGCATTTCCGTACGGCAGCATTAAAATAGCTGTGTACAGAGGTGTCTAACTTGCTTCTGCAGTTACTGGAGCCTAACATAGTACAGTTCGTAGAAGATGATTATTTGGGGGCGTTAAAACTGCTCGAAGGGAGTGGGAACCGAGACACGCATGACTTCCTTGAACTCTCTCTTAATTTATCACGTGCATTCCGAAACCTGCCGTAACAGATACGGTTGCAGGGGACCATTAAAAGGTCCGTTCTGGTGAACCTGATGCCCTGCTGTTGCTGCTGGAAATGATAAACCGCCGCGTTTGGGTCGGGTGGTATGCGATGCCCTTGTGTGTGCATCTGTGCAGGGAAGCCGCTAAGTCCTGCTAATTTAGGAATTGTTTTCCAAGTCTGTTTTCTATAACTCCGTAGGCTTAATACAAATAAAGAACGGACCGAGTTTCCTGTGAGAGGCACAGAACAAATGCTAAGCGTGGGATTTGAATGCAGAAAGGTGAAAATACAAATGTATACAGAAACAGCAAGTCAAACAAGCTGAAAAAATATTGTGAGGTTGATTTAACAGAGCAGTGAACTCAAAGCTGTCTGATCCCTTTAGCAGCGTTCTTTGGAGAGGAGAAATAAAGGAATTTTTGACATCCACTTTTCTTTTGCTATCTCTCCCAACTCTTCCTAATAACGCTGAAGGATGAGAGTTGAGTTTAACGCAAGGACAAAGTGTTGCAGCTTTAGTTAAGATGTGCTTTTTAAATAACAAAATCTTCGTTTGTCATTCGCAACTTCAGATTAAAGTGGCTCAGACTTCAGGAAAGGAGATTACTGTTAAACTTCTCCAACTTGGGTACCTGGCACCTAAATCTTGCTTGAGGCACTGAAATAACAGGCTCGGTTTTGAAGGATGCTGAGCCAGGTCAGGCTCTGCATTTAAATCGCTTAAGCACTCTTAAAATCTGGCTATTCATTTTGATGCCTAGATATGGATTTCTGGGTTTAATCACCAACTTTTGCATTTCAAATGTTTAGCCTTTGTTTTCTTTACTAAGTATGCAGACAGAGTGGCCCCCAAATTGTTTTGGGTTTTTTTTTTCCTTTTACACAGCTGAAAACAGCTAGCAGAGAAGTGAAGTACTGCGTCTTATTACAGAGAAATAGGGATCTTTGAAAAACAGCTTTTTATGTAACTCAAGGGAAACTTGGAAAAAGGGGAATATTTACTTACTTTCATTCACGTGAACATGACCTGTCATATATCTAAAACCCACAATCAGTTGGAAAGGAACCCACCCAAACTACCCTAAACCTTTGCCCTCTCCTAATCCATGTACAAGAGGGTTTTTTTTTTTTCAGATGTGCTTCCCCCCCCGAAATAGAGGCAATTGATAGGCTCATAAACAAATACCAAACATTAAGTCCTAATCTCCATATAGAGGAGCCTGACCCTTTTTATGGAGAGAGAGGGTAGAGGGAGGAAACGGGGCCAGGAGTTTGAGGTTTAATGCTTATTAAAGTTTTAGTGGGTGGGAAAATGCAATCAATAAATTTTGTTTAATGCCTTGAAACTGGTGTTAGTTTTCACTAGCTACACTGGAGAGTAGTTTTCATTTTGAAACTAGGACACTCGTAGTTGGAATGACAATTAATGTGGAGTGAATATGGTCCCAGTTGGAAGCCGATTTTTTGAATAGCATGAAAACCCTCCCCACCTCCCTGCCTTGGCTCCGGAGTGGGGTAGCTTCCGTTTTTAATTAGCGAACCAGGCAAAATTTAGCTCATTGTGTCTTTCTGCTCCTTTGGCCCAGTGGATAGCTTGGATTTCTCCATCTTGCTGTCATGTGGCTGTTCTTTTTATTCCCCCCCCCCCTCAATTTTGATGCGGGGAGGAAGGGGGGGCTTCAGGATACTTGGGATTAAAGTCATTGTTCGGGGGTATTTGCCGCCAGCTGCCTGCATTAAATGAAGATTAGAGGAGCACACATTAAAAGTGCGAGGGAAATGCAGAGGAGCTGGGATTTGGGAGCTGCATAGCTGTGAACCGAAGGGGAAAGGTTGGGGCTTTATGGCAATTTTTTTCTGATGCCATGTGATCTCAAAGGCCACTTCAGAAAGGCATCAGAAGTAACTGCCAGGGCCAGGTCTGCCTGGGAATTGTGAGTCTTCACATCCCAAAGTTCCTCTGAGGTAAACCTAAACTTTTGGGCCTGGTGAACTTATTTACTGCTTAAAAATCCATCTGCAAGAGCACTTAAGTGGTGGTGAACGTTTTGCTAGAATTCACTAAGTAGCTGAAAACCCACCTTGGAGCTCAAAAATTCAAAAGTAATGAAGTTTTGAAGGATTTTGGGAAGGAAGTGAGGGTGTGGAGGAGGAGCCCAGAAAAAATAACTCATTCAGCAATAAATCCTTATTCTTTTAAGGATTTAATAGGACAATTCAAAAATATTTCCCAAGACCGAGTTTCTCTCCTTCCATTATGCTTTGCGGAGCACTGATTTGTGTAATCTTCAGTTCTTGTTGCAGACTTTGCTAATTGCTCGCTGTGCGTCACCTGCAAAACACGACCAGGTAGCCTGATCCAGTGAAGCAGGGGGATGGCATCGAGTACTGATGCTGAGGAACACAGGTTTGCTCAGGGCATCCATGCTTTCACAGGACCCAGTCCTGCTCTGATGGAGGCTGGAGACAGGCTTTGCGCAACCCGTTGGGACGTTGGGAAGCCTCACTCTGTGCCTCAGTTTCCATAGCTGCCTCCACCAGCTTTGGGAAGGGGTTGCTTGCTGTTAACACTGAAGGTTTTTTTTACTTCCTGAGGCACGAGAGGCAGGAATGTAAAAACATCAGCTGTGTGGTGGCATCTGTCTGTTGAGATCAAGCCAGGGTGCCCCTGCTGTGCTGTGCAAAAGCTGGGGCCAAGTTGGCCACCGTTCTTCAGAAGTAACAAGAGGCAGGCATCAAAAGGACAATGACCTGTTGGCACAGTCTCTTGTGTTCCACCTAGCATCAGCCCAGTGGGTGTCCCGTCACTCTGCCTTGAGTAGGGGGCAGTCTGGATTGACCACATTTGGCCAACATGGTTGGGTGAGGTGGGCTGTGTGACGTGGGCAAACCAGCTGCAAGGATGCACTCACTCGCATGCCAAGGTGGGACTGGTGTGGGCTGCTGAGATCTGATACAGCTTGTTGCTGCCCTCCTCTTGAGTAACGCGCAAAGGCTTTCGCACCTGGCAGAGCAGGATCTATCTGCATGAGCATCCTTGAGGTGCTTCAGCACAAGCTAGGAGCTCTCGTAAGGACACAAGGAGCAGCACAGCCTGGGGACCTTGGCATCACCATGCTGCTGTGTCTCCACCATTCCCTGACTTTTGGGATAATTATTTTATTTCTGTTAAAAAAACCCAAACCTCAAGAAGTACGGAACTGTGAGGTAGGTACGGGAAGTGATTGCACAGTCTGGCCAAATTTTAAGGAAAACTCCCGTCACTGCCTGTTCCTTTAAGTGAGCAGAGCCCTAGCTGAAGGCTGTCCTTGGGACAGGCTCTGGGCTCCCAGCAGCAACCAAAGCTTTGCGTCTCTTGGGTTTTGCATTCCCTTTTTTTTTTAGGTGTAGCCAGGAGACCCCTTTGATTTGTTCTCTTGGGGTTGGTTTTTTTCCTCCTCAGGGCTTTCCAAGTGCCACAGGGAAATCCTCCTGGCCAAAGTGTTTTTGTAACTATTTTAGCTTTGTGACGATTTATTTCTTCTCCTAGCTCTCAGGATCTGAATTGGGTGATTTGAGAAAACAGTCCATTAAAAGGAGGATACTGTAGAGTCCTGATGAATCCTGTTTTCTACTTGGCCGGTGGAACAGAAAGCTAATTGCCAGTAGTAAATCCATTCAAAGGAGGGCTGGAGGGAGGGAGAAAAGCTAATATTCCTCCTTGAATGTCATTTAATCTCTGAAACCTTTCATGCAGATGTAAATTAGGATTTGCACAACAGAGTCAACAGTTGCTCCATAGATAAGGCAGATTTGCAACATCTGCTTTTTCCATTCGAGAAGCTCTTCCAAAGTCGCAGCCGGGTATAGCCAAGCTAAACACTAGAGATTGTTTTTTTCTTTCCATAATCTCTTGTCTCTGAAGAACGCCGCGTATGGCAGAATTAAACCTGGTTATTGTCCTGCTAATTCAGTAGGAAAAAAGTTCGCATTCCTCTAAACACAGATCTAAAGAAAACCCCGTTGGGTGGTAATACAGCGCAGCACACTTGGTAACGGCTTTGGAAGAAACACGGTCTGGTAACAGTCGCGTAGGCCACTGCGGTGGTAATACCCTATAAACAGTTTACCTTGCATTATTATTAGGAAAGCTATCTTGAGCTTTTCCAGGACAGCTACCACCTCCCCGCCACCCCCAAGCAAACACGTGCCGTAGGTGAAGGATAAAGTGGCACCTTCAAACAATGGAGCCAAACCCTTTTCAGACGGGGTTTCCTAAAGTCACATTTCTCCATCACGGGATGGGCTTTTACAGAAGCAAATGGATTTTTTAGTGTTTGCTGGGGTGTGAGCCCCCTTGAGCAGGGGAGATAACCTGGTGGAACGCCACTTCAGGAAATGATGTTGCTTCGGCACAGCGTCCCGTGCTGCTGGGATTGCCAGAGCCCCTTCTTCCTGGGATGGCAGCAGCCTGACACTGGGAAATGTACTCCAAGAGGGGTCTTGACCTTGGAGGGGGAGAAAAGAGGGAGGAGAGAGAAGACAGGAGAGAGATAGATATATATATATAAAAAATACAATACTTCTTATACATATAATGTGTGTAATATCATATACATAAAATAATGCATATAGTTATGCATGTATAGATAGATATAAATACAGAAATATATTTAATATTATGTATGTAAACCACATAAAACTTCTGGGTTTATATCCTCTATTTTGCTGTGTCGGGCTGGTGATGTGCCCTTTGGGGCAGCACGGCCATGGCCAGGCAGGGATGTTCTGCCGCTGGCCCCGTCGTGGCTGCTGCAGAAAGGAGAGGGAGCTTCGTCTTGCGTAAAGCACCGCCAAAAATACACGTATAAAAAATACACGTATAAAGAATACCCCATCAGCTCCCTGCAGTACTGCGAGGGTATGCGGTGACTTTAGGTGATTCGCTTTGCTGCGGGGGCCGCTCCCTCGATCTTATCTGCCCTGAGAAGGCAGGTACTTGGGGAAACAGGCGATCCCACGATCTTATCGAGCCCACCTCATGGTGCCTGCTGCTCCTTGCAGGGCCTGGGGCTGTTTTGGTGGTTTTCAATATTCCCCGGGGGCCATCTGCCTCTCTGGGGATACAGGGAACAGGGACGGCAGCAGTAGGGAACAGGGACAGCATCGCAGGATGCTTGTGGGGAGGTGGCACTGGGGCTGCTTGTCATCCCTTTTCACCTCTCCTGGCTGCTTTTTAAATTAAGGCAAGTCCCAAATGAACAGTGTTCAGCAAGAAAAGTGTTTTATTTCACTTCTGGGCAACGGCGTTTACTCTTCCCAGTGCAGAAGTCCCAAGGTGAAGTAGGGAAGTGGCCCCCATCCCATGAGCAGTGACGCAGCTACTGGGAAAAACAGTATTGTGGGGGATGAATAATACTGTGGGCCCCTATTAACAGAGGTGGGACACTTGTTTAGAGGACACGTCTCCAGGTCTGAGCCTGGAGATGGTCTGTGTGCTCTCTGCCATCGTGGCCTTGTTCATCCCAGTGATGCTGGGGCCAGGGGAAGTTTCCACATCCTTACAGCAGTTGGCCACCGACTCGATGGCTGTGACCACCATCCCCCTGGGAACGGGGTACCAAGCTCAGCTAGGGAAAGCTCTGGCACGGCTGTTGCTCCCTGATCCTTTAATATATCCCGTCACGGTGGATTTGGTGCAATAAAATACAGAGAACAAGAAACGTTTTCGAATTAACCTGAAGAGAGAAGTGTGTGGAGCGCTGCTATCTTTCAGCTTGTTAACGTGCCAAAAGCAGCTTGTCCAGCTTGAAAGAGGGAAGATCTGATCCACTTAGAAAGAGCCTCTCGGTCCATCCCACCACTGGGCTGTGAAGCAATCCCAAAAAGTCCCTCCGAGATTGCCAGGATTCAGGGTGCGGTGAGGAATATTTTACTGGTGGTACTGAAGGTTGTGTGCCTTGAGCTGTCTGGTGGGAGTCCTGGTGGGGTTTTGGTTATATGGTGATGTGTCCTGGCTGCGGGATGCTCGCTGGAGGACGAGGATGATGATGGGGGAGGCATGCACCTGCCTGAACGGTCCCTCAGGAGGCTCCCAAACCCTTCGATGTTTGGAAAAGTAGAATTGTGGGAAGTTATTCCAGGAGAAAAAAACACAGGTGAAGAGAAATGACATGTCCTGGAGCCAGGACCCGGCACCCTGCAAGGTGGTGCAGGGCCCCAGGGCTCCACCACCCCATCGAGCCTCCCACAGGCACTGTGCTTTCTGCCACAGCACCTGGAAATAATAGTCCCTGACAGTGAGGAGGGCACCAGCCAGGCAGTAGGTGGGCTTGAAGTTTTTAGGAGGCCATACACAGCCCAGGAATACTCCACCACACTTAACCTCCTCGTCCTTTCGTGTCTGCAAAATAAAAACCTGCATATCCTCCTGCAGTTCTTGGCAGCTGCCTGCATTAAAACCAAAATAAAACGTTTCCAGGCTCAGTCAGAAACAAGTATTGAGGTCTTAGAGGAATGGACTTCTGATGGAAGTACTGACACACTTAAGCACTTGGAGCTGCAAACCACACAGAAAGTGAATTATTGCTGGGATGACCCAAACAGCTACGGAGGTGAAGTATCTTATCCGTATAAGTGAATACATAGAAACGCATTTTAGCATTGCTGGACCAGCTGCTCCTTGTTGTGGAAGGTGCTTCCTGGCTAGTTGCTGCCTTCTTGCTCCCCTGAACAGCTTAAAAGTTGCCTCTTTCTCTGTAGCATGTTTGCTACGAGCAGCAGTGATGATGCTGCAAGTGCTGATCTCCATCAGAAGTGTCTCCTGGTGATTCTCAACTCATTACTGCTTTGACTAAACTAATAAATGGTTGGATTTTAGTCATATCTTGGGAGCGCACAACCTAGATTGCCTCCTTCTCCCTAAGAACCCATTAGAGCTGCAAACTCATTAATCCCTGCTCTGCTAGCATGTGGTGGAGTGGGCTTCTGTAACCCCTACATGAGTTAACTCCCCAGTAATTTATACCTGTTTGCTGCGGAGTTTGAAAAGATGCTGTTGATGTCAGTTAGATCCCAAATGGGAATTTCCTTTGGGAGAGCAGGAGGGGGACCTTTGCAACCTGGCTTGCAATAGAAACGCTTTAGGAAAATTTTAAAGGATGCGTGGGAATAGCTGTTTACCAGCAGCGAGGATGGGCTTTTTAGGACCCAGGACTGAGATCCGGGAGATACGCGTTCATAGGGCCAGCAAATAAATGTGATGGAAACCTGCCTCCCCGCAGTGCTGCTTTGCGGTGGGAAGTCTTCTGACTGCCTCAATCAAAGGTGTGTGACCACATAGCAGAAACAAGCATATTGGGAGGGCTCGGCGTCTGCTCCCCTGTACTGGTTTCCTTATGATTTAGCAATGAGAGATGCAAGGATGATGATGGTGGCCAAATCCTCCCCCAGGTCTCCCAGAAGGGCTCAGCCCATCTGCCTTAAAACCCTTCCTGCCGCTTTGTTCCTGCAGCATGGTTGGAAATGTAGACTTCTACAAGTCAATCTGATGGCTGGCTGCTTGGCCACAGGATGGGCAACTTCATGTTTCCTTCATGTCTTTGGGGAGGAACTGTCCTTCTTGTTGAGAAGGTGTTGGAAACAAGAAGGCGCTTGCAGCTGAAAGGTGGGAAGGACGTTCTGGACCCTGGGCACGTGGTGGGAGACGTGAGCTCTGGTTCCCGGCTTTGAACTCCAGCTGTTCTCAGCAAGGAAGCGAGACTGCCACGTTTATCATTGTATTTGAAAGCTGTATGAGGAGTAACAATAGTAGAATTTCATTCTCCAGGGTTACAGTTGGGCAAAGGGCTTAAGCACGTAAGTGTGCATTTAAGTACTTTGTGGAGGTCTCCAATTTGGGTCCTGTTTATTTTTCTAAGCCGTAGGCATATAAACTGAAATTTGAAAAAGGGATTAAAGAAGTGAGATTAAAACCGTTAGTAACATTCTCCTTTTAATTTGCCACTTCATCTTTCTAGGTGTTATTCCCGATCAGCGGGAATAAAGTCACTAGGACTGAAGTTTGCATTTCACAGGCATCTGGATGTCTGCTGGGGAGTCTGAGGGCAGAGATGCCAAGATTAAGTCATCAGAAACAACAGATGATGCTTCGTTCTGCAGAAGAAGCTTCAGACCCAAATCGTTCTGCTCTGAGTCTGAAGAGAATTTCCTCTTCATCTCAGCATTCATTAGCTCTGTTTTATAAAAAATAGTTTGTTGCTTTGTCATTATTAACCCAGGTTTGATATGGCTTTCAAAAGATAGTGATTTCCTTTTAAATGGATAAATAATATAGTTTGGCTTCTGCTTAGTCTGAGCCTGTTCCTGTTTGGTAGGTTTATGATATAAAAGCCAAAATACACAAGTCTCGATCATTTGGCAAACAGCTTGTGTGAAGCTGTGTATGGTGGAACTGTGCAGCTGCATGGGGTTTGTTTTCCAGTAGATTAAATTAGCAAGAGCTTCCATCAGAGTCAACAAACAAAGATCAGTACCCAGTCCTGCAAGTGCAGAGCTGTATTACGGGGCTTTTTAATTCAAAGCCAAAGTTGGTACCACTGAAAAAAACCTTGCAGTCTAAAAGAAAGAAGGGAAAAAAACCTGAAAGGAACACTCAAACGCATTTTCCCTAAGGATATGTCCCAGTTGGGAGGAGACCATGGGCGAGCACTCAAATGTCGCAACAGGTGCTGGTCTGATGGGAAGGAGATGCTGGAGCTTTGCCTTCTTTTTCTTTTTACTAAAAGTATATGCTTTCAGGGAAAATCTTTTCATTAAAAGAAAAAAAACCACCCAGCCACCCTAAACCTTTGACTGTACGAGTGCCACAAAATTCTGGCCAAACCCTAAAATATTTGAGTTGGAATTGCTGCCAGGGTGTCACAGGAAAGGTTCTTTGTAACCCCAGTGAGTGTGGGCTTTGCCTCCTGTGAGACGATACCTCCCATGAAATACCACGTTTTCAGGCCTCCAGGATTCTTCATTTCTACCCTGCAAGGCTGTTGACTGAAACGTTTTTATATTTTTATATTTTCACAAGAATAAAACTTGCTTGGCAAGAAAAGCAATACATTTTTCTCTTATAACCTGCTCCAACTCTTTCACTTAATGGCAAAAGAGCAGCTTCAAGCCAATGCCACATCCTCAGGTACGCAGAGCTGCTGAAGTTGCCTTGGTGTCACAGTCAGGTTGAGAGCTGTGAATACGCTTAAGCTGCAAAATTAGGGTCCCTAGCTACATCTGAATACTGTCATAGATCAGCTCAGGCCATCTGGATTTGACTTATGGGATTAAATTCAGACTGATCTGTTTTGAATTACTTTTTACTTGTTAGTTATATAATCATAGCACCAAAATGTCTTCATCGTGGAATAGGATCCCCGGTGATACATATTGTGCAAACCCAAGAAGACTCTTAAGCCAGAAGGTAGCTAGCAATGGCAGTCTCACTGTTGATCTGGCTGGGTTGAGGGCAGCTTTAAGAGGGTTAATTCTTCTTTTTAAACTGGTATAAAGGATGAATAAAGCATTCAATGTCAAGAGGGAGTTTATATGTCACTAAAATGAGCCTGAGAACCCTCAGATGCAACAACCACACTTTCAACACGCTCTACGTTCCTCCACGGGGAGCCTTCTGAGCTTGAACCTTTCCTTGTGTCATTGTCCTACGGTAAAACAAAATTCTCCAGCCAGCGGCAGGGTTCACTGTCCTCACTTGTGAAACAAACTGCCACAGCTGGTGGACAGACTGAAGAAACAGGGATTTCAGCTTTCGCCTTCGGTCTTTGGTTCTGCATTTCTCTGTTGCACATATAACTCCAGCGAGCTAGTGATGGGTTCATTTATTGTAGTTATTCCACCCTGTGTCTTCTGTCCCTTCTCCCTGGTTTTCTTCAGCCTACAGAGGTTGCCTTTGGGCCGCCCAGTGTCACTTGAGAAATTGGGTTTATCCCCATTTCTGCGCCTTGGATCCCCTTGCTGCGTCTCACAGGGGTTGTGGGCAGACTGGCAGGAATAAAGAAACTGAGATCCAGAGACCGACCTGTGAACTTTGCAGCACACATACTTATTTCACCACACACACCCCCCAGCGTTGGGTGTTGCAATGACCCTGCACAGAGGTCGGTGCTGTTTGTTGTGATGCACCTGGTAGGGTGGCCTTGGTTTGGTCCCTGCGGGTAGAAGTCATCCCTGTAGATCAGCCAGAGACCTGGCCGTAGTGTGCACGGCTGTCTTGCTGCATTACTACCTGCCTGGGGCAGGCAAGAATTACCTCTGGCAAGGAGAAGCTCTGGGCACGTGGAAGCATCAGAAGGGCAAATAGAAGCTTCTTTTTGAAGTGCTCTTTCGTTCTCTCAGACGTGCTCTTACCATTTCTTTCTCCCATTGCAGAATACTTGAGGAGCGAGACCACCTTTCTGGAAGAGTTGGTGTTTGGAAGTGGAGATACCATTGAACTTTCCTGTAACACCCAAGGCTCTTCTGTGTCTGTTTTCTGGTTTAAAGATGGTATCGGGATTGCACCTACCAACAGAACTCATATTGGACAAAAACTTTTGAAGATAATCAATGTGTCCTATGATGACTCAGGGCTGTACAGTTGCAAGCCACGGCATTCCAACGAGGTCCTGGGAAACTTCACGGTCAGAGTTACAGGTACGTGCAGAAATACAGCTGCCTCCGTAGTTTTTTTTCCAGTTTTTGCCCCTTCAGATATTCAGCACAGCTGTAGCTTCGCAGTGTTCTTCCGTGCTTGGTAGGTCTCTACCTCCCTGGTAACTCCTGGCAGTGATTAGACTGACAAAACAAACCAGTCGAAGAATGCTTGCGTGTCCGTACCAAACGTTAAAGCTCGATGTTAATACCGAGAGAGACTGCTGGTCAGATTAAACCCCAAATCCCCCTGTACACTCAAAGACATGCAATGCTACATGTGCCTTTGAAGTTTTTTGTGAGTGAGTGAGCTGTGGCTCGGGGATGTTAAGTGACTTTTCCCACTTTGTGTGACAAATCAGTGGCAAAACTGCATGTAAAAGCTGGAAGTTCCTGAAAACTGTTTCCCTCTTGTAGCTATCAATCACTTCCCTCCATCCCAGTTATCACAGATTACTGGTTTGGTTCAGAAGTAGCTTATCTGTAAACTGTGCGTATCTCGAATATGTGCTTCGTGAAAGGTACTTGTCTGGATTCATATATTTCAAACAAGTGCTGTGCTAGCAAAGCACGTGCTGTCATTGGTCATATTGTCTGTGACGAGGACAGTAGGATGGAACAGCTATGAGCTGTCCAAGCCTGCATCACTAAACAGAGAGTGCCAGAAAAATCTGTTGTTCCCAGATAACTAACCACTAGTGCAAAGACCGTCTCCACAATTTCAGGCTACTGCATTGGATACTCATCACTGTGAGCAGATAGAAAGTCACACAGATTAAAAGCCTGAATTTTCAGAAGAATTATCCCCTTGTAAATCTAAGGTTCTGAAAACTTTCCTTTGCCCTTGTGCTGTTGAAGTTTTTTCAAGCATCCCCAAACAGTAGGCCCTTGCCCCCAAAAGTTGAGTTCCCTCAAAAAGCAAGGGGTCTGTCTAAAAACCAAACACAGAGATGTCTGTGATTGTAAATCACATCCACTCCATAAAGGGCTTTCTTGTGCCAGAAGTAGGATTTTGTGTAAGGGAGAGAATCAAACCGTCGTGAGAATAAAAGCTCATTTCAGCAAGCCTTCACCAACATCTGCTTTTCATTGAACGTTACTGGAGATTGCTGTGAATGCTTCAAGGTCATATCAATTAAATGGTTAAAGGAGTATTTGGCCCTTGAAAGGCTTTCTTTAACTAGGTACGATTATTGGAACTATCCGAGGGACTGCAGGTTGTTAGAAATGTTACTCCCTTGGTTTTTTTAGGTGACATTAAAATGCTTTTGAGTTCAAGGGGCAGCAGGGAGGCAGAAGAGGGCAGCTGGTTACACGCTTAAATAAAACAGCTGCCAGCCCCAAAAGTTCGTAAATTGAGAAATTGTTTTTAATAGTGGAAGGGCTGATAATCCTCCGCTTTTAAAAACTTTAAGTCCCTGTGTTTTTCCTCTTCGCTAATAATAGCTAATAACAGCTTAAGAACAAGCGAGTAACCTGAACCTGCTTTCTGACAGCATTATGAGTCTTTGATTCTATTAGCCCACTGTCATTACCACCGAAGTGCTGGTAATGTGGGAGTCTCCGTTTTAGCTGTCAGCAGCACTTGTTTTAAACTTTGAAGCCCTGCTTTATACGGCGATAGTGGCGCCTCTCGTACGCTCAGATATTTCTTCGTAATTAGTATTGATTGCTCAGCGTGGCACTGCGGGGATGAGGTTGTTATTGGAGATTTGTCGGGTTTGTTCCCACTTCTTAAAGGTAACGCCAGCAATTAGCCCGGGTATCTGGTCGGGTATTTGTGTGGATATCTAATGTTCGGGGCTGGGGTTGTTCTCAGCGTTAAGCTGGTTTAAATCTGTACTAACAAACTGAAATTGCTCCAATCTATATTCTTAAGTGAGCAAAACTAGGCTGGGTATGTTCAGAATGGCTGAATGTACGTGTAAGTCCCGTTTTGAGAGATGCTTCCAGATTCTAGGAGCATATCAGGATTTTCCTGTGGGGCCGTGAGTTTTGAGCCTGCAGCAAATTGGCTCTTCGGCAGTGACTCGCGGTGCGCACAGTGAGATGCTTGGTGCTGAAGGTAGAGCAAGGAGATGCTGGAGCCGGCACGTCAGGATTGAAAATCAGGTTGATTTAATAGCATGGTTTGATCTCTTTAAAATGCCTCCCTCAACAGACATGGGCTTGAGTGTTTTGCTAGTTTACAAAAGGAAAAGTATTGTCCTCTTAAAACCTGAGCACTTGAAGAGGATCATAAATAGAGGCTGCAAACCCCAACCGCTCTCCAGCCCTGTTGGCAGAAGCTTCATTTCTGCAGCCATTTCACGTACAGAACAGCCTTGGGATTTAGCAGCCGAGCCGCACCCCTGTGACAAGCACGGACTGCAGGCTGGTACCAGCGAAAAGAGCTTTCAAAAGAGTAAGCTTTTCAAAAGAGGTGGCTAAAAAAACTATCCCCCTTCCATTCATAATTAAAGCCCTTTTGAGAATAGCATATAGCTGTTCTTGCTGATTCCAATACTTGTCAACTTCTGGAAAGGATTACTGTTTTGGTAAATGATTAACAAATAGCTTACAAATATTTAGTCATCTTTTGAAAAAACCCAAAGAGGACAGTACCTCTGAACATGGGATATTTGGTCTTAAAACCTAAGCTGCATTTCTCATCTAAATCACAAGCAAGGTCAGAGACTCTTCCCTCAGTCTTGTGGAAATGTTTTTGAATTGGTTTAAAAATTGATTCTGCTCCTCTGGTTACAATTGGTTCATTGGAAGCCAGAAATTAACTATAATGACGTTAATATATGGGTAACCCAAGTCTGAGAGTGCAGGGATGAGAGTGTGCTGGTTTCTCTGTCGATGCTGGTGGGGGTTTGGCTCCGTTTCTGTCTTCACCAGGACTTGAGTAAACCTGCTGGTTCAGCCAAAACACCTCAACATCCACTTCACTTTCAGCAAGCCCCGGGGCATTTCCTTAATTCTGCTGCCAGCAGGACCTCAGCTGTGGATTTGCAGTTAGATACGTGCTTGAAGTCTTCCTTGAGACTTTGCCAAAGAGAAGGTGCAAAGCACGATGCGCCACTGCAGTCCAAAGCAGAAAGGTGATTCCTCTGTTACTTGTTCCTGTAGATGGTGAATATGTCTGGGAAGTCCCTCCAGATTCTGCAGAGAAGGAGTATCTGTTGTTATCTTCCCCCTACTTTTTTTTTTCTTCTTTTTCCTCCTTTTTTCCCCTTTTTCCCTCCTATTTTTACGTCCACTGAGCTGGTCAGAGAAAGCAGAAAACTTGAGTGCATCTTGAAATGAAGGAGGTTCTGCCTGGCTTGGTCTGAAGTAGTGCTTTACATTTCTGGCCACATGTTGAACACTCATAAAGTTTCCTATTTTCTAGTGTTTAAGGCCAAGTTCTTTTACTGTTGTCCGAGAGTATAAAGGCTGCTGCGTTGTTAGTATTTTGCCTTTGTTTAAAAAAGAAATTACAATTCCTGGAGATTATGTAAAGTCAGTGATGCTAAATCTTCCAGACACTGAATTGTACTAAATCGTGTGAACTAAATCAAACACTAAGCTGCCTTTTTGTGATGGGATTTACTTTTACCGTAGTTGTTTGGTGGGGGGAAGAGGGACTGAGACTTCATTGTGGACAGCTTGGAGAAGGTGAGATATTAGACCACGTTTGGAGAAACAATTCAGGGTGTTTTGGAGAGATACAGATGGAAAATTCCCACTTGTTAACCTGTATTCAGTTACAGCCTTGAGGTGCCTCTGTGGGAGGAATACAACCGAAGGGAACTGGTTCATGGAGTAGCCATCAAAATGTCTATCAGGAGAGAGGTTTGATTGCAAGGGGAAGTTTTAAAAGCTTTGGTCTGAGTGGTTTAGCAAGGAGTTAACAGGGGGAGATGTGGCAGGGGTGTGTTGAGTTAAAAGAAGAAAGCAGGGAAAGTGAATTAGAAACGCTGACCTGTCGTTTTGAGACTTGGTGAAACAAAAAGTCTTCAGAGTGAATGCTAGAGGGGAAAAAAAAAAGCAGAGGAGTGTTGTTCTGCAAAAAGAAACCTCCCCTTTTGGAATTGCCTTTGTATTTATGAGGAGAAGAACACTTTGCACAGGGAGAAGTATTTTGCCTTGGACCCCTGGTCTCCAGTGGCAGAGCACGGGACACCTCTCTCCCAGTTCAGAGGGCTCCTGGCTGGTTGTCTCCAGCCCAGCAGCGTGGAGGGGCAGCCTGGTGGAGCCGCATGGAAGGGTGACCCATCACTTGGATGTCCTCCCTCTACTGGAGCCCATCGTGGCACCAACACCCTTTTCAGACTTGGTATCCCCGTGTGCGGTCCTCTTTCTGCTTCATTTCTTTCTCCTTTTCCTCCTAGACTCCCCTTCATCGGGTGATGATGAAGATGATGACGATGAGTCAGAAGATACAGGTAATGTGTTTTTCTGGGATACAGAGGCCTGTTGTTGTAAAAAGATGTGGCTCCCAAGTGAAACAGCTCATCTGGATGTTGGCGCAACAGCCCTTCATCCATGCTGAAATCGCTGACCTTAGGATGGGGAGACTTGATTCTACAAATCTGACTTGATGAACTAGAGTTATAAATTCTCCCCGCATGTAAATCCAGACAAACCCACTTACCTTTATTTTTTTTTTTTTACTACACTGACATTACACCATTGCAAACCTCAGCCTGCTTTATTTGTAGCTGTTCTGATTCTGGTCCTTACCAGCATCTTCGCTGGAGGCTGAGCATAAAATTTACGCTAGCCAAGGGCCAAATTTACTGATGCCATAAGTGGGAGCAACCTGTTTGGCTTTTCTGGCTTTTTCTTCCACTCACGCGGGGAAGGGAGCCCCAGGACAGAGCCTCTCGGTGCTTTTACATTGAATCCCTTTCAATCCCAGCGCTTGTTTCTGTAAGTGCAATAGCATTAATCAGGATCATTACATGCTTCAGAGGCGTTGGTGTTGTGTTTTATTACGCTCTTTATATTTCTGCAAAGCGAGCTGCCTGTATGTATGTGTTTTTAATAAATAAACCTCTTGCATTTGAACTCCCAATCAGCTATGTACATTGGCAGAAGTTCAACATCACTGGAAAATTTCTCCTGCTCATAGCGTTGGACATGCAGGACTCTTTAAAACAGGTCTCCCTCTGTAATAAATTCATACTGCTGTGTCGTGCGGTATGTGGACAGTAATAGAGAGTTACGGTGCCAGGCGACCCATCGGCAGCAGTTAGTGGTTTTCTGATAGCTTCTAATTAAGGGCCAGATCCTGCGAGGTGACAGGCACCTTTGCAGAGGTGCTCAGGGCTCCTGATGCCAGCTGATGCCTGGTGGAGGGAGGGTCAGGTTTGGTCAGGATTTGCTCCTGCTGCAGAGCAGCTTCTGATGAGCACAGTTAATCATTCTGTACTTTTTTTAATGTGGTTTGTAGTAAACTCCATCTCTTAGCAACAGGTATCACAAAACATCAGCTGGCTTATGGTACAGAAAGACACGTTTTTCTTCACTGAAAGGAAAACACACGCTTCGCCACATGTATTTATAGCCTGTATTCTGGGTCTTCTTGACTTCAAGGCTGTGTCTTTTTTTAGACCCAAAGGTAACCACTGGCTTTGCTTAAAGGCCTCATTATAAAAAGTTGGGTTCTCTTCTGCTTCAGAAATGGTTGATTAACTTGATGTGCCAGCGTGGTGAAACCTGATGGTGTGTCATGACGTGGGTGTGCTTTATGTTGCTTCATTTGATGTCAGACACTGCACTTAACCTTTACAGATCTTCTCTTGAGTCTGGGGAGCCATGTTGTTAACCCTGGCACTGGTGCCACCGCTGGGACATCCTGCTGGGGAAACGGGCTGCAGGACCATCCCAGGCAGGCAGATGTGGGTGTAGCCAGTGCCATGTCCTGTGGACAGCCCAAAGGCCTATGTCCTCCATCTCTTGCAGCAAAAAGATAACCCTACTAATGAGGTGCATGAGCCCCTGCTTGGCCACCAAACATAGCCATGGTCAGTAGTTAGAGGAGTGAAGGCAATAAACGCTTTCATGCAAAAGGAAAATATAACGCATAGTTATTGGTATTTAGGGGGGAGGTGCATCCAGGACTGGCTAATTGTGTGTGGTCGTATTGCACATCACTGAAGAAAAACCTTGTCTCCTGGCCCCTTGTGATAAGTTAATTTTGTGGCTTACTTGTGTTGTTTCTTACCCTCATACTTACAGAGAAGGGCTTGGAGGGCTGATTCTAATAGCATCATGAGTTTTAAGCCAATGTTGTTAATTTTGGGGTTTTCAACCAAAATTTTTGAAAGACTGGAGCTGGAAATACCAAAGCAAGAAAATGAGAGGAAATCTGTCCTAGAAGAACTGAATATTTGGTGCAAAAACCTTTGGAGAACACAGGGACAGACCCTCAACATGGAGTGTCCTGCTCTGCTCACCCTCCTTTAAGCATCCTCTCCCAAGGGCAGTGCAGAACCGGGGCATCCTTTAAGGATGGTCAGCAGAAAAGATGAAAGAAGAACTTCAGCAGCTTCAAATCACCAGCCCGTTTGTTGCAGCCTTGTCACAAACCGCGATCTGCCTTTGCAAAAAGAGCCTTTCCAATACCTCTGTTCTCTACAGCTGTTTTTCCTGGCCCTGAAACAAAAACAAAACTCCCTTTTCACACACTGCTCTTCTGCCCCAGTGCTCCTTACCCCTCCGTATCTGTTTGTTTGGAGCCCCCGCTGCGTAGCCCCAGCACCTTCAAAGAGCCCCTATAATCTCCAATTAAATCTGGCTGTGTACTCAGAGGCGTCAGCTGGGGAAATTACACAATTAGGGTTGATTCTGTCTGCCGCAGAATTTTGTGGCAGCTCCTAATTGGTAAATGAGCGCTCGGCTGTATTAATTATTCCAAGTATCGCGCTCTTTTTTTTTTTTTTTAATTGGTCATTCCAGTTGGATGGGTGGCCGGTGTCTTTGACGAACAAAACGGACCGTCGGGCATAGTGTTTGATGATGGGAAAGAGCCGGTGATAAATGTTAGCGGGTCCCTTTTTTTTTTCACACCTGCGCATGCAAAATCATTGCTTGTAATTAACTTAGAGAGAGAGGGTCTAGAAATTTTTCCTGTCTTTCATCCTTCCTCCTTCCTCGCTCCTGAAGCTCTCTGGAACTTTGCAAACTTTACTTGAAAAGAGGAGTAAGCAACATTTTCACCCCCTTAAAAGCAGTAATGAAAGGACTCTGAGGGCACGGTAAACCTAAAGCAGTGATGTTTTGTTCGCTGCTCCTGCAAGTGAGAACAAAGGCTCTGTTTTCAATGTGTAGAAACTTTCTTCCAGTGCCAGTTCAACTTGAGAGCGATGCCCTGCCTGTTTGAAGCTTGGCACGTTAATCCAGGGGTGCCCAGCCCTGGCAAGCCCTTAATCGCATGGAGCAGCACCCGAAGGGAGGGAAGAGATTTGGGGAAGGAGCCATGTCTAACTGCAGGAGAGAGGAGTGGATCCTGCCATTGCTCCATGTGGAGAATATCCCCAGCTGGAAACTTTCCTGGGCCCCATATTGCTCCTCTCTGATATCCGATGGCAAAATCCCCCTTGGCTTCAGAGGCAAAATTTGCAGCCAGTGGGTTGATGTGTCTCCTGTGAGATTCAAACTCATCTTTTGAGTGAGAAAACGTGGCGAAACGTCACGCTGCAGCACATACAGGCGGTGTGGCAAGGGGAAGCCCTCCCCAAAAGCAGAGCGCAAGGAGGACCCTGCTCCCGGCGGGGCGGCCGTGCGCTCTAGTTACATCCCCGTGCCCGGGTGAGTGTCACTGGCACCATGAAGTGGGATTTCTTATAGGCAGATACATGAATCAAACAACAAACAGCAGGTTATTCGGCCGCCCTTCTTAGTGGTGGCACGGGGGGACTTTTCCATCCGTGCCCGGCCTTTCCCTGAACTCTCCCCCATAACCCCGTTTACCTCCTGTAAAGTCCCCGGGAAGTCAGGGTGCGTTGCCAAAAGGAAGCATTCGGCCAGAAAATAGCCCGTGCTTCGGAAACCAAGGACCAGGTGTCTCCCAACACGATTCCCGCAGCTCCCTCCTCTTCAGCCTTCCCAGTACCACCCCAACCATCCTCCAGATTCACCCCCCTGCTGCTGCCTGGGCTTTTGCCCAGCCTTTGCTTGGTCTCTGTCCTTCCTGATGCATGCAACAGCAGCATCTTCCTTTGCCCTCAAGACCTGCTCTTCCTTCAGGGGTTGCACCCACTCTTCTAACATTTTTTTTTTAATACTCCCCCCTTTTTTTGCACAGTTCTTTATCATTTTTCTGTGCTTAGGTACTGGACGGTAGATGGTTACATGGCATCCCGCTTTAGCCCGTGTTCCTGTGTAGCATTTGAGGCCTCTCCTGGATGTGCCGTGTGTTCACAGTGGAGTTTGCTGTAGCCAGGATTTTGCTGGAGCACGGGAATTGCAGGGATTCCTCCTGTTGCTTTTGTTTGTGCCAGCCATTCTCCTTTTCTGGTGCCATCCCAGCAAGAAAAGGGCCTTAAGCAGTTTCATAGTTTAAAAAAGGAGGTGTACGCGGCATGGGTGAGCACCAGATCCCTCTGATACGTGGAGCTGACTGATAGGCGTCACGGCACGTTGTGCAAGGCAGTCTGAGGGCAGATCCAAGCCCTCAGTACTGGATTTCCCTCCCTGGCACCTCATTACTGAGGCATCTACATCCAGCTGTCTTGCTGAAATGGTGTGAAAGCTGATGAGACGTGAGAGCAATACACCCAGTGTGGCCGTCTCCAGCATCTGAAGGGCCTCCTGGATGTAGCTTCTGACATCCAGTTCCTCATAGCCAGGTGGGCTTTGCAAGAGCCATGGGCAGAGGTGACCATGTGGAGAGTGTTAGCAGGTGCTAAAAATTGATGGGTGCATGGATTGTCTTGGTTCAGCTATATGACCTTGAGTGCAAAATCCTCGGAGCTGGAATGCAGCAGAGATCCTTCATGGGGGACACTGGGGACTTAGACCAAGGTCGGGTCATCACTGACTTAGCTGGAATTGCAAGAGGATGGGTCTCATGAAGCCAAACACATCTCGTGGGGCTAAGTGCATTGGGGAGTGTGGGAGAAAGGGAGCAGCTCAGGTGCATCTCAGAGGGATGCAACAAGAGGGAAAACTTTCCCCACCCTTGTCATTAAGGGGAAGGGGATTGCAGAGGCTTCAGAGTAGCATTGAGGTGGGGCTGTGATGCTGGGTGGTGTCTGTGGTCATTGTCACTGCTGTGGGAGAGGCAGCGATGCTTTCCCGACAGCTTCGGTGGCCATCACGTTCTCCAAGGCAGTTCTTGAAGGACCAGCACCTTCAGTTTGTCTTGGCCAAAAGCACGTGGGTCTCTGCAACCAGTGGGTTTGAGTACTCTGTGTCTGTGCGTGCTTCCTTCCCATCTAGAGGAGATGCCAGCTACGCTCCGTGGCCTCCTCTTGGCTTTTTTTCAGCCCAAACGCTGTCTGCCCCAGTCTCCCTGTGGCCTGGGTGTGGAGCACGGAGCTGGGGGGCTGGATGTGGCCCCCAGCGTGGCAGGGGAAACACCCCGCGTGCAGCTCTGCAGTGTTCCCTTAAGCAGAAATGAAAACTTGGGAGGCTTTTTTTTTAAAAAAACTTTCTCTTTCTTTCTTCCCAGTATAATGAGTTTGCTGCTGCCTTAATTTGGAGTTAATATGTAATGTTTGTAACAGAGCCAAGAAACATTGCTGTAGTTGAGGCAGATTATAAAAAGTGTCTCATGCTAACACTGGTGTTTTAAAACTTATCCCTGTTCAAAGGTAACATGAATCTTTAAAGCTGGAATCACTTATACTTAAAGAACGTAAACATGATAAACCAGTTTGGCACTGGCTTTTTTTCTCTGTCCTTCCCTGGAGGAGGCTGCACTACATTTGTGCTCACTGAGGAGCAAAATTTTCCAGTGCACTCAGCTCACACTTTTTCTCTGCTCCCTTGCTGGCCCATCAATGCTTTTTTATAGTTGCAACATCTTTCTGCTGTTCATGCTTCTCGGCTACTATTATCCCAAAGGTACATCTGTATCTTTTTACACGCCGAGGCCAGATTCTCATCCTGATCTGGGATAACTCTCCCTGTTGATTTAAAAGCGGCTACTCTAGATTTATACTGGCATTACCGAGACAGAAACCTGGTCAGGAACCTTTCATCACAAACCTAAAACGCAACCACCCTGTCTACGTCTATGAGAGTCGTTTAGCTGGGGAGCATTTCGGTGTCGTTTATCTTAACTGCAGCAGGTAGCAGTTTAGCTGTCACTCCGCACACGCCAAAGCCTCCTCAAATGCGTCTGCTCGCCAGCTGATATCCTCCACAGCAGAAGCGGGCCTGTTCAACATGGTCTTTCCTTTCTCAGGTGTCCCCTTCTGGACCCGGCCAGATAAGATGGAGAAGAAGCTGCTGGCAGTTCCTGCCGCCAACACCGTTCGCTTCCGATGTCCGGCGGGTGGAAACCCAACTCCTTCCATCTACTGGCTGAAAAACGGCAAGGAGTTCAAGGGAGAGCATAGGATTGGGGGCATCAAGGTGAGCCCTTGGTTTGGATCTCTGTTTTTATCAGGAGTTTCCTACCGACTGTATAAAATTGTATTTCATGGTGGTTAACGCTGGTACATGTAAGATCATGGTCCCGACTGTGCGGGAATGGGGATGTCTCTGGTAGGCTCAGCAACTGCTCGACATCAAAGCATTAAAAAAGGCTGCTGTCTCTTGGGACTGAGGGCTAATTCCCTCAGAATTTGTCTGCAGTGGTCATTCAGGGACTAGGTAAAAATGAGGCTGGGTTTATGGTTGCGTTGTGGACAGTGATGAGAAAGCAGGAGCAGAAAACTTCTGTCCTGTTTTCTGGAGATCATCCCAGTGCTTTGAGACACGTCAGACCAAACCATAGCTACTCCCAGCTTTCAAGGAAAACCAACTCGGCATCCTTTGAAGGTGTAGGAACAACCTCACCAAAGAGCTGGATCATCGTGCTGGTGATCATTAACATTCTTGTGGTATAAATCACTGACCCTTGGTCAAGCGTTGGATTCCCTTGTAGCCAGAGTAATAGCATCTACTCCTTGGCTGCTTTCTTCTCCCTCCATTTTTTCTACCATGAGGTGTTCTGGAAAATGCTCTGACTCTTCTTTATAGGTGGAGCTAAGGGACATGAAAACCCACTGCACTCAAATGGTTGAATTAGCCAGAATTTTCTGTGCTACTGTAGATGACAAATTTTGGCAGGATTTTAACAGGAAAATCAGCTCTTCCCTGATGTTGTTGTTATTACTTTGTCCCCTTGAGGTCACAGTCAGACTCCTTTCTGGTTTTATTTGGGGAGAATAAAACTGCCAGCAGCTGATTTTAACAAAACCAATGGAGCGGGAAAGATTCCTGAGCAGCAGTTTTTGCCTGCACTCTGCCAGGCCTGGCATATCCCTGGGCTCCTGCTACGGAGAGAAGGCGTTTTTTGGGAAGGCACCTTCATCAGTACTCTGAATGGCTCTGTGCTGATGCTTACCACATCTGTAGCATTTTGGAAGGGGGCTAGGCATGCGAAGCGTGATGGACTCCAGAAACCAGAAAAGGATTCAAAAAAGTCTTCCCGCAGTTTTGGGCTGTTTCTTTCCTGTTAGCTCAGAGCCGTTCCTGAAAGAGCCTTTTGTGATTGCTTGAGCGAAGGCTTTGAAGCTCCCACCTCAGCCCTGTCCCTGCTCCAGCTTGGATGAGGCTGAGGAGGCTGAGGACACACTCAGGTTTAGATCTTCTGAAAAGTTAAGGAGGGAAAAGAGGTGGGGAAGCAACTGCTGTGGGTAAACAAGCCTTTCAACAGATAACGTTCACAAAGCACAAGCATCTTTTAGTAATTGTAGGCTGTAAGGATCATCATGAAGTGTTTTCAGGCTTGCGTGCGCCATTTGAAGGGCTTTGTACAAAACTATGTGTCATGAGCTGCACTAAATTATGCTTGCAGTATAAAATCTAAAGCTGAAAGCAATTCCCCTACCCACTTCCCAGTGGTTTTAATCTACCCTTGAGTATAAATTGACACGTTTCATCCTCTGCAACACAGTAGTGAGTCTTTGGCATCGCTGTGCTTTGTTTCTCTAGGGGCACCTTCCAGCAACAAGCTGATGCTTAAAGAACTATTGAAGGCAATGTCAGGCCAATTACAGCAAGATTGGTTTAAGCTCTCTATCTGTCTAGGTGTAGTTCTTTGTCCCTTTCTTGATATAAAGACATCTTTCTCTCTGTAATTTTCCTTCCTTTATTTGCTTGCTTTTGCTCTTGAGCCGCGGTTAGATGTAAGTAGTCTAATGCAAATCCCATCCAGTATAAATATACTGATAGGTATCAGCTGAGATTTGAACCAGAAAAAGAGATTGAAAACCTGCTCAGTATCTCATGTATTTGAGATTTAAATTCCCTGTTACAACTTAGCTTCATAACAGGATTAGGCAGCTTGAAAAGAACGGGCAAGAACCAGATCTGGCAGAGTTTGGTTGGCTTATTTCATCTTGAGATCTGGTCTTAACCCAGAAATCCTTGAGCTGGGAATGTTCTCATTTGTTTTGAGCATGTGGAAGAGTTTAAACGTTGATTGTGAAAGATCTGTGGTCAGCAGATAAAAGTTGACCACTCTTCCACTTCTGCCTCTTGCAACTGGCATTTAGATCCCGTGTGATTTCCTGGTGCGAAGTCTGCAAGGGAGAAGGGCGGGTGTTGAAAATGTGAAGTCCAGGCTAATGTAGTTTTGTTACAGTCCATCCTTAACTGGTAAAGAAAAGAAATTCATATGACTTATCATATGAAATTTCCCAAAGAGCATTAATGGTTAAATCCTTGTAGGAATCTCTAATATCGTAAGCCTGTGTGTGTTAAATGACCCTAGAAGGGAAGGCTGGGGGGGGGGAGATAGAGGATTATCCCTTCCCCAGACCATTGCACTGACTTGCATACCAGTCTGGCAAACACGGACTGAGGATCCAAGTGTGTCTGCAAATGTTTGTTTCACAAGGAGCCAAGAATGACAACACCAAATAAACCAGAGGGATTTCCAGTATCTCACCCACTTGATTAATGCCTGCACTAAGTCACTCCATGTTTCTAGTGTTTTGTCGAGTACAGCGACTATCCTAACTTGGCAGCGTCCCTTTTTATTATCCTTTAAATCTAGACGCCAGTCTTAACCTAAAAAAAATAACCTTGTTGCTTCTAGAAGAGTTTCCAAACAAGTTCTGCCCCACGAGTCTGCGCTCCCCAGGTTCTCCTCTCTGTTCAGAGTCCAAAGTCCCCGTCACAGACCTAACAAAGAGAAGTTCTTTGGAAGTGTCATAAAAGTGTCTTTGAAAGTGCATCCTAAGTAAAACACCTAATTTGGACCTGATTTTATAATACAGGTCAGACGAGGGAGTCGTCCATGTGTCTGTAGCCCCATTTCCTTGGACTAGCTCCTAGGGTTTCCAGAGGCAAATGCTTTGCAATGCTGAAGAGTGGATTAAAAGAAGTATTTAGACACAACTATGAGAGAAACCAGTATGGAAATGAGCCGCTGAGCAGCCACAAATTTGCATTGAAACTTCCTTGACAGTCTGGTATGTTCAGCTGGGAGCTCAGGGTGCAGGCACTCTGTTCTCAGAGCGCCTCTTACCCTGGAACTGCCAGGCTGTTATAGAGGTGCACCAAGGGGGACGCAGCTTTACAAAAGGTGTAATGTTGGTTCCACTTCGAGCAACATCTGTGCTGTTCTGGGTGGGCAGAGGGTACAGTCTGACCTGACCAGGCGTCTGCAACAACCTAGATTTCTGTGCTTACTGTTTAGCCACAGCCTTCTATTCCTATAACCTGAAAGGAAAGAAAACGCTAAATTCAGTGGTCTCTGGAAAGTGGGGCGCTCAGCAGTGCTGTTCCCAGGGACGCAGAGATCTACAGAGCAAGGGGCATTGTTAAAATGGCTTTTGCTTGCTTATCTTGCCACTAAGCTGTCTAGTCCTATGACTTGAAACCTCCTCTTTGCAAAATTCTGGCTTTAATTGTGGCTTGGCCCTTTAAAGGAAAAAGCATGTGGATGCAATTTATGTGTAGCAGAAGAGGTTAAATGACTTCGTATTCAAGTTCACCTGCTGCAGCAAGAAACCTCCAGGAGCAATTACACCCTTGGTTTTTTCTACCGGCCCTTGACATTCTGTAGTGCAGCATTACTGTAATCTCCTGCTTCTGTGTCCTTGGAGTCACCTTCAAAATGTTAATAAAGTTAAATGTTCTGCTCTGGGCAGCAGAAGGCATCAAATTAACATCCAGAGATTTGGAGGGCTTTGATATGTTACGCATCCTGAAGTCATCTTTGTTAGTGTTGGTTACTTTCTCTATTAATTCAAGGTTGGCTTTCCATATCTGTTATTTCCTTTATACTCATTAGAAACAACTGCAGCAGCGGGAAGCACAGGGCAGCGGGTCAGGCTGGAGACATGCGTTGTGCTTTCCCTTCTGCTACTGAACAACCAACAACTCTGGATATGAGCCACATCCGGAATACCAACTAATATAAAATTTGGTGCCAAAAGAGAAGGGCTGTCCAGGCATCCTAGGGACAGACTTGAGGCTGGGCATGTTTTCTCCTGGTTTTTACAGGGAATTTAGGGGGCTAACACAGTAGTAGATAGCCATTTCTGTTCAGATAGATGCCATGCCCTGTTGCTTCCATAACACAGATCTTTTAAAATATGTTGTAGATGGGGTAAAGAGGTATGATTTTTATTGTTTCTAGTCATCTCGTGGGTTATGTGTAGCAGTTGCTAAAGGTCTGCATACGAGAGCCTGATATTTTGAGCTGACAGAGTCTCTGGACCAGAGTGGCCTGACAGAAGGGACCAGTGGATCAGAGTTACCTTTAGCTGATGCCTTCTGAAGTTGTTATTCTAATGAGAAGTGCCACATCCAGCTGTCAGCTGGTTTCATTATTGTTATTGTTGTGGAAGCATCTACAAGTCCCCGTTGCAATCTCAGCAGGTTACATTGTGTTGCACACTGTTCCTGCATTGGTCTTAATTCCTTTTCATGTTAAGCCTTTAATGACCCTTGAAATGGGTCCTTGTGATGTTCAGGCCTTACTCTGGGTTCCATTCATGCTGGCCAAGTGTGTAGAAGCTCACTGATTGTTCACTGATTTGAATGGTCTGGGGATGATGGTACTTGACCATGAGCTTCATGGTTTGATTTCTTCTTTTAGTTGCGACACCAGCAGTGGAGCTTGGTGATGGAGAGTGTTGTGCCGTCAGATCGAGGAAATTACACCTGTGTTGTGGAGAACAAATATGGCAACATTAGGCACACGTACCAGCTTGATGTATTAGGTGAGATTTCACTGTTTTCCCTCAACAGCTGATCTCTGGTGATGTTGAACAGGCATGTGATGGGATATGGGAAGAAGCAGGAGTTTGGTTTCTTTCCCAAAGGACTGGATCATGCATCTTCTAAAATCAACAACAAGCTTCCTTTTGGCCAACAATTCAGCCTCAGAGCTGTGATCAGTAAATTACTTTACTGGTCTGCGAAGGGGCCAGAAGGAATTGCAGGACTGAGGTGCTTCCTCCATTCCTAGGTGGTTCTTCTCTGTTTGACTTGAGAGGCACTGGGTAGAGCGGTGGCCACGACACCCAGGGGGACAATCCCAGTCTGCACCAGGCCAGGAGATGAAAGGTTCAGAGAAGAATCCTTGGGGGTGGAAGGATGGGTAAATTAGAATTTCCTTCGTCCCTGTTTTTCAGAAAGGTCACCCCACCGACCAATCCTACAAGCAGGGCTCCCTGCCAACCAGACTGTGGTGGTAGGGAGCAATGTGGAGTTTCACTGCAAGGTCTACAGTGATGCTCAGCCTCACATCCAGTGGCTGAAACACGTGGAAGTCAACGGCAGCAAATACGGACCCGATGGGACGCCCTATGTTACAGTGCTGAAGGTCGGTACACACTCCTTCTTCTCACCCTCAGGGCAGTCCTTCCTCTGCCTCGGTCTCCATGGTACAGAGATGGCAGCTACATTGTGGGGATGCTCCTCAAAGAAACCCACTGCCATACTCATGGCAAGAGAGATTGGTACCGACTAAAGGTGCTCGCCATCAGTGGAAGCTATAGACTTTATTTATATGTTTATAAATAAGCCCTAGAGTAGCAGTGCCATGTGAACCAGAAGCTCCCAACAGAATATGTTCAATGCCACAGTTCGTAGAAGGGTAATCATTACTGAAATCAGATTTTTGGGAGCTCGATGTCTCATTTTCTGTGTTCTGTGTCTATAACAAAAAAGTCATGAGAATACACCAAGGACAAGCCTGCATAGTGGGATACTCTGCTTTTTGGAGAGGGTACAGCAAAAATGTCCTAAAGTCGATGTTCCAGACTCTTCTGTTTGCCAGAGATAACACAACTACTGTAGTGGCACAGATAAGCATAGTAGTTGTAAGAGCTGAGGCAACTGTGAGAAATGCAGCGTAATAAAAGAGAAGCTGTCAGATTGCATTTGACCTAAAATTGTAAAAATAACCTTTTTGTACAGCTTCAATAGAGCTATTTTCGAGGCTTATTAGAATAGAAGGCTCCCAACTAAAACACATTCTTTTCCTTTCCCAAGTAAACACACTGCAGCGTGCACGTACTAAATAATGCTGAACTACCAGCACCTGAGAGCCAAGAGAGTCTTGTTCCAGCCACTAACATCTGAGAGCATTGTTATGCTCAGGAAAGCCTTTTTTTTTTTTTTTCATTGAGCAAAAACTGACTTAGTAAGACTTCACTTTGCTAAAATGCTTTCTTAAAAGGGAACTTCCAGATCACAGCCAGAACAAAGCCAGCGGGTCTGGTTTTCCCCTCAACCTATGTAAATATAAAAAGTAGAGGATAGAGAGTGAAAAGCACATGGGACTTCTAAAATCCCCTTTTTTCTTTTAATAATTAAAAGCATCCTCTGTTGGTGTTTACTAAAATAAATAGGGCCAAATGGAGTTTTTCTGGCTCTGCAATTAGCACTGAAAGCAGATTTTGTCCCTGCAGCTTCGAGCTGAGGTCCTGTGCGTGGACATTAATTCCCTGTGCGCATCCTGCTGCATACACCCTTCTTCTCTTTGTATGAAGTTTACCAAAAAAACACCCCTACTTATCAGACAGCATCTACAAAACTGTAACTCAGCCAGATAATAAAAGCCAGAGACCCTGGAAATAATTACACAGATTGAAATAACAGATTGGTTGGAAGAAATGGCTGGAGACAGTTCTTCAGGATTGGCAGCACGCGCTTCTCGCAAGTTGATAAAACTTCGTATTTTCTCTCTGTCTTTCCAAATGTGTTTGAATTATGCATATTTGAATTTCCCCCTGGTTTCACAGCCCAGTACCAAGCTCTGAATAGCTGGCTGTGTCACATGCCATCTAGTATAGTCTCCGAGCTCCGTGTGTGGTCCCCGTGGGATAAAGTGCTACCTTTTGGAAGTTTGCAGAGCCACTGCGAACAGTGCCTTGTGTCACAAGCACAAGCTCCCATTTTGCTGTGGCAAAGAACATATAAATAGTCCGTATAAATAGTGTTTTAAAATTAAGTTGGAGCGGCACCGGGGTGGCTAGGTAATTAGAATTGCCAAATACCTTCTCTTCTGTGGACGGCAAAGGCTCCGCATTCCTCGAAGGGGAGCACAGGCGGGCGTTTGAAAGCACAAGTTTTGTTTGGTTTTATTTTTTTGCTGAATAGGACCAGCACACGTCTATTTACTACTTCTGGTTAATCAGGAATGCTTTGAATTGTATTAATGCCGGCATCAGCGCTGGGGCACGGAGCATTTCCATTTTGGGATGCATCTTTTGTGTGCCAGGACTGGGCCTCCGTGGAGCTGTATCAGGCCCAGCTTTGCAGGGATTTTTATTTTATGATTTTTAAATGTGTCATGTGCTTGTTTTTTAAAAACAAATATCTGATAAATGATTTCACCGTCATCTTGGGGCCAGTCCGTTGTCTTTATGGACTCTTTCCCCTCATGCCCTGCAGTGCTGTTGCTTTGGCCCAGTATCCTGGCCCCGCTGCTGGAGCAGGGTGCTGTTAACAGCCCTTCCCTTTAGAAAGAGCTCTCTCCTGCCCACTGCTGTGGTGCCTGCAGGGAGGGGAGATAAGGCTTTTTTATCACCGTACCTTTCCCTCCTGCCTTCAGGAGATCTTGTGGACCGTAGGAACTGCTATGGGGCAGTTCGTACATGAGGAGCATTACGGTCTCCATCAGAGCAAGAGGGAAGGAGAGGTGCCCAGCACGTGAAATTTCCCACTTACATGTAAATGGGGTCAAAACCCACCCCCGTCCAGATGGATAAATTGAATGCCATACTCTCAACCCATTTTTTAAACAGCCTAACAAAACCAAGCCATCACCTGCATCAGTTCCTGAAAGCCTGGGCTAATTTATGATCAAAGGAAACCCCTTTTTCTTTGCAGAAGTGCACTAAATGCATTCCAGTTACGGAGGGGGGACTGGCAACAGGGTGCCCAGGCTTTGTCAAAGGCTAAATTGTGTGTTCTGCATTGAAACATGCCCGGTTTAATTATAAACAAGGCAGCAACAGCAGGCAGGCATGTTTCCCCCCTAGTCCGGACAGGCAGACTTGCCAGCACGTAAGCCTTAGAGATGAGATCAGGTCAAAACCGGTGGTGTTTGTCCTCAGAGGTGGACGCTGGGGCTGATGCCACCTCTGGGTTCAGTTCCTAATAACCTATCAGATCTGGCAGCTCTGTTTGATTTTAATGGGTTGCAAGTCATACTGGCAGGATCAGGCCTTGAAATCAAAGGCACTGAGACTGGGCTGGAGAGCGTAAGACCAAAAATGAGAAGACCAATTGTTTTATTTTCATTTCCAGAACTGAAGCTGATATTTTTTTCCTAGACTTTCCCTAGGCTACCCAAAACAGTTGTGCATTTTCAACCAAAATAAAAACAACTGTTTAGGGGAAAAAACTGATGTGCTGTTGTGGCAGCGTGGAAGAAGAGAAAGAAAATCCTTGCTTCAGAATCTGAAGTTTGTTTGATTTATATGCACCACTTTATTTAGTAAAGAAGAGCCTCCTATAAGCAGTGGAAAAAATTACAGCTAATTTCTGAAAGGCAAAGTCAGCAGCGAGTTTCAGACCGCCACTGCTTATATTTTGTTTCCAAATTCTATTTTGGAATCTGATAATTGAAACAGTATTTGCTGAGCCGGTTTGCAAACACAAATCTCTGCCTAAGCCCTTTCTCTGGTGCTCCTGTCTGCAGAGTTATTACGAAACCGTAGGGCCTTTGACTGCTGTCAGATGGAGAGCTGGGAAATGGGTCTGTCTGGAGAAAGAAATTGCGTGTGTGCCGCTAGTGAGGGGAAGGGAGTTCACCTGGACCTGGTTTGGGGGCCAAATGCTACGTCTCTGCTTCGCCCAGGCCCTGGGTTAGGTCTCTCACCGAAGGGTGAGCCGGGGATGTCGCCATGGGCAAAAAGAAAGTAGCCGTGAAGAGTCAATCCTAGCTAATGTAGGTGCGATGGAGGTATTGTTTGGTTTACTGAAGTTCAGGTTTCTGTCTGTTCCTGCAGTCTTGGATCAGTAAAAACGCTGAAGCCGATGCTAACCTAAATCTGTTCAATGTGACAGAACAAGATGAAGGAGAATATCTGTGTAGAGCCAACAATTTCGTAGGCATAGCCGAAAAACCATTTTGGCTCCACATTCGCAAACCAAAACCAGGTAAACCACAGACTCTGTCCCAAGGCCCTGGCAACTGCAAGAATGAGCTATAACATTTTTAAGAAGCTAGTGATTAAAATTACTATTCATTTTGTATTATACCCTGTCAACTGACGCTGAATGGCTTTATCTTAATTTCTTGCTAATTTTTTTTTTTTTACAAGAATGTAACGCCTATACAGCAATTGCCATGGAAAAATTCCCACAATAAAATGACTGTCAAATTTTGCTATCAACTCTTCACGCTTTTATTCCTTTCCCTTCCTTACGATTGAGTGCTGATAACAGAATTGCATGTTAATGACCTGTGACGTTCAAAGCTCTGGAAAACCAAGCTGTTTCAAGATTTTCACCTGCAAAATCGATACAATCAGTACACAGGTACTTGGGGAAGTAACGGAGAAATAAATACCAACGTTGGCTCATGCAAGCAAACAGGTTAAATAGAGAGCAGCATCAATCTCCTGGGCCCTGGGGTTTGACTCCAGCCCCGAGGGCTGCCTGCTGTGTTGCTTGGTACCACTGCAGGAAAGTTCTTTCCGGCCCCCTTCTCGTAATCTACCAGAGTTACATTACAGCACTGAGGGCTGTATAATGAATATATGGCTTTGAGATGCCCACTCTGAAAAAATTCTAAAAAATTGTAAAACGCTATATTTTTCAATGAACTAATGAATGAAAATGTTTGTGTGTTCCTCTGATCAGCACTTGAGTCTTTCCCCACTACATCTCCCCTCCTTTCTCCTTTCTTTCTGTCTTTCCTCTTCTCTTTTACCATCTTTCTTCCCCCCTCTCATACTCACCCTACTAATCCAAAACCAGTCATATTGTGGGGGCAATTTTTCATTTGGATGCTTTTGCTTGCATGCTTCTTTAGTGGGACAGAGTAAGAACCTGGTGAAGGGAACTTTTTTTTGCTTTTGACTACAGGTTGCAGAGGGGAATGAATAAATGAATGTGGAAGATGGGTCATTGGAAAAAAAACCAAACCAACCCACCTTAATCTGCTTTTGAAATTTGCCTGTGGTGTCCTCACACTTGCTGGGAATGTGGCTTATTCTCTGTTTTCCCTCTTTCTATATGTGTGTGTTTTTTTTCCCCGTAGACGGCAGGTGTTAACACAACGGATAAGGAGCTAGAGATTCTGTACTTGCGAAATGTTACTTTTGAGGATGCTGGGGAATATACTTGTCTCGCAGGGAATTCTATTGGGTTCTCACATCACTCTGCTTGGCTGACGGTGCTACCAGGTATTTCCTTCTGTGCTGGCCTCTCTTCCCTCTCCAGCGTGCCTTGACGATTTGCTTTAGAAATGCCAAGTTCCTGCAGACCACCCCTTGCTTGGAAGAGGGCACGTTATTCAGGGAGGGCTCTACTCTGGGATTTGCTGTGCCAGGGGTGAATCTGTACAGCAGAAGACCGACCTCTGTTGCATATTCGCAGCTGACACATTTTGCATTGCATCTCGAGATTCTAATTATTCTGGCAGTAATGATACAAAATGCCCAGAATCTTTTTTCTTTTATTTAGATGAGAAGGATGTGTTCACAGCCTCTTTGTTGAGAGATTGTTAAGTGCCAAAATTAGGAGCTTTGTCTTCTTACACTGCCGGTAGGAGAAGGAAACATCCCCATCAGATGATCCATGGCACCTAAACTGGACAGAAACTGTGGATCATCTTATGAAGGAACCTTTCTGTCTAACCTCATATCTTAACCTAAAATTAGATGCATAAGTGGTCGGTGTGAGTAGACCCTTCCCTGCCTGTAGCATTATTTCCGCTTCACGGATGAACAGGTCAAGATAGCGATCTCAAACAGAAGGTCGAGGAGAGTCATCTGCAGAGAGAACCCAGCGGCCGTGGCTCCCAGGGGCATTGCACGCTGCCTGCTCCAGCTGGGATCGATGAAAGCTGTAGTGGGCTTGAAACCCGAGGCCAAGGTGACCTCAATTTTGTGGTCCTTTCATGCGCAAAGCTCCCATTGACAATGAAGCCAGCGCAGAATATGCAACAGAGGGATCTGCTCTCCCAAAGAGGGGGACGAGGCTGTACTGCCCCTTCTCCTGCAGAATGTGCCTCTGTTTATGGGGAGGCATGAGCATGGTCCAGAAAAGCACCAGTGATACTGAATCTCACAGGTGCCGTGCCTTGCAGGTGGTGCAACAACAGACCTGGCTATGTTTAGTAGACCCTTTCTGAAAGGGCACCCAAAATCCTAAACATCCCACTTCAGCTCACCCAGTCAGAGACCACATTTGAGTCCATCTTGCAACACATCCATCTCAGGATGTGGTTAGGAACTGGAAACTTTGGCATTTCTAATCCTGACTTTATCTGTGCGGGTGATTTGAATGTCATCACTTTTACTGGGGCTCACGAGGGTGTTCTCCATGCCCAGCCTTGCTGCCGGTGGGATCTGCTAGGCTTTTCTCTGTTTATGTGCCAGCTGTAAAGTGATTGATCTGATCCTGTTTCTGCTTCTGCCATCCGCTGGATGAGAAATCGTTTCCTTTGGTTCAAGACTAATGCCTCTCTTATTTTGAGAACCGCCTGATACTGTCTCATCCAGCCGTTATGCTGTTTTTACAATGTATGAACTCACAGCTCTTACGTGAGCAAAGAATAAGCAGGAGAAAACCCACCAAAAAAACTGAAGTGGAGCTTTATATTGAAGTCAGACGCAGTGAAGGGCAGCCATCCATGCAGCAGCAGGCCCCGAAGCACTACCCACAGAGAAGGTGCAGGATCGAGCCCGTCTGGGGAACCTCTGCTTGTAAACCCCTGTCCATGCTGAGGGAGGAGAGGCATGGAGCAGAGAGCAAGACAGTGTGAGCCAAGGCAACAGAGCTGTGGCACCAACAGTAGTGCCCGATCCCTGGAGATCTGGTAACCTTTCCCCACAGGAGGAGATGACAGGATCAGTCACAGGCTGACACACCGGCTAGTGCAGCCCCCAAAGTCACCGACAGCCCTTTCTTCATGTCCCTCTGGACACAGCCACCAAAACCCTGATTCGGAGCCTGCTGCTGCCAGGAGCAAAGCTCCCACTGCTTTGGGGCAGCAGTGATGTGTACAAGCTGTTAGCAACCTAACCCCACCGGCATGACTTCATTATAAAGTTTCCCACTGCTGACTGTTCCTCTGATGCCAGAATGCCTTTGGGGGACAGAAAGCCAGTCCCATCATGTCTCCTTCCTCTGGTCTATGTGCCTGTCCTGAACGGAACAAGGGGAGAAACACAGCTGAGCTTTGATGATCCCAAAAAAGTCTTGCAGGTAGCCACTGCTGATGGGCTCATGCCATCACCCTCATGGCTCCACCACCTCTCTGGGCCAGACCTTCTGGCCTCTTCCCAGCAGAACTAAGTTTTCATGAAATAATTATGCAGATTGCTCTCATGTGGCTTTTTTCCTGTGTGGTGCCTTACCCCTGGGTGCCTTTCCAGCCCGTTGGTCCCTCAGGGTAGGCACTGGTCTGGTGGAAATCTTTGCTGGAGAAGCCAAATCAGCAAAGTGCAGCAACCCCCAGTCCTGCAGCCTTTGCAGATCCAAGGCATCCAGCTACATGGTGTGGATCTGCGGGGAAGGCAAGATCTGCATCAGAGGGACAGCACAGACACGTGAAGATGCCTTCAGCCTAGAGCAGTGGTTTTCAACCTGTGGGCTGAAGGCTGTTAGCAACCCCAGGGTTGCACCAAAGGGCAGTAAAGTTACCCCAAAAAAAGACAAAGTGAATGTTTTAGCTACAGCCACACGTGGAAAACCACTGGCCTAGGAGAGTCCTCTCACTGAAGTCACTCAGAAAATTGGCATAGATGAGCAAGTCCTCCACAAATCCCTTGTGCTGCATGTGTCTAGTTTTGTACAGGTAGCTGCCTGCCCCATCCTGACTGCCATCTCTTGTCACCCCGCAGCGGAGGAGCTCATGGAAATGGATGATTCAGGCTCAGTGTACGCTGGCATTCTCAGTTATGGCACTGGCTTTGTTCTCTTCATCCTCGTGCTGGTCGTTGTGATTATCTGCAGGATGAAAATGCCAAACAAAAAAGCCATGAACACCCCCACTGTACAGAAAGTCTCCAAATTTCCACTCAAGAGACAGGTAACAGAAAGTAGATACAAGATTCCTATTCCCCCCTATGGTCATCCCTCTCTTTTTTTTTCCCCCGCTTGAAATTTTCTCTCTAGGTGAGAAGTTTGACCAGAAGAACATTGCCCAAGAGGAACATAAGTTGGCTGCAGTCTAGAAGTTTAACCCCCTTCTATTCATTTCTTCCTGTTCCAGTGGAGCAGTAGCTGGTGGCAGCTGACTCTGGTTCACGAGCAGCTCCCAAGCAGCCATGTTTCTGTAGCCCTTGTCCAAGAGGGCAGCCGTGGGTGCCACAGAAGCACATCTTACAGAGGAGCAGTTTAGTCCAGGCTCCCTGGTGGAGCGGAGATTTGGGGAGCATGAGCACATTGAATTGTGCTTGGTCCTGCTTTCACAGAGATTACTGGTGGCTTGAACCAATTCTTGTGGAGGTGGGAGAGGGTCCCCTTTCTCCATGCAGTTAGAGATGCTCTGCTGCATATAATTGCAGGGAGGCAGAAGCAAAAGGCACCATGTAAAACCATATAGTGAAGGATATGGATGTCACAGCTTTGGCTGCGAGCTCATGGTGGGTATTTTGAGGGCCAGAAGAGAAGTCACTCCATAACCTGTACATGCTGTGGAGATGCACACAGCAACTGAATGGATTATGCCCCCTGCCTGCTGGAGGACACTGGCTGACCTGCCTTTCCATCAGCTAAAAACCTGACCACGGGTGCCTAGATCAGTGCATTTCTGCAAGGGTGGGGGGAGAGGTGGGTGGGGGGAGGATTTCCCCTTTAGAAATTACCAGAAGGGTGTCAGAGGGCAAAGATAGCTCAGACCTCCTCAGTGATCCACCTCAAGCACTGCTCATCCTGGGAATACAGTTGGCAATAACACTTCATTTGCTCTACCCAAGCAGGTGTCGTTGGAGTCCAACTCTTCCATGAATTCCAACACGCCCCTGGTCAGGATCACACGTCTCTCCTCCAGCGACGGGCCGATGCTGGCCAATGTCTCTGAGCTGGAACTGCCTCCTGATCCCAAGTGGGAGTTGGCACGCTCTCGGTCAGTCAACCCGCGAGTCAGGGTCGCTTTGCCTCCCAGGAGTGTCACCATGCTGGTATCCACTAACATGTCTGCTTGTTCCTTCCTCCAGCCTGACTTTGGGGAAGCCACTCGGTGAGGGGTGTTTTGGCCAAGTGGTGATGGCAGAAGCAATTGGGATTGATAAGGACAAGCCAAACAAGGCCATCACGGTTGCTGTCAAGATGTTAAAAGGTATGGGGAGTCCATGGCAGGCAGAATGGCATATTGCTCTGGGATTTCCTCTTGTTCCCTCTCTTTTAAGTCTTTCATACAAACATACAATAGAAGAAAGCAAGAACAGCCTTTCTTCTCTTCACTCACATAGCCTGGGGGTGAGGGCTGTCTCCTTGAAGAGCAAATCCCATCAGGAAGAGGGAATGAGAATCAGCCCAGTTCTTTGCCAAGGGGTAATAGCATCACTGAGAAGGAGGGAACTCCCTTCACTTCCAGCCAGCTCCGTGAATCGGCCCACTCCTTACTCCTCCCATAACCAGTGCTGCCTGTTCTAGCAAAAGCTGATGCAGCAGCCTCAGGTGGAGTTTGCAGAAATTAAGTTGCCAAACCCCTTCTTGAGGAGTCTCTTTGTTGAAGAAGCTCGATCCCAAACTCCTGAGAGGTTGAAGGGAGGCCAGAAATGGGGGAGTCACTGGGCACCTTTGGATGGGCCGGTTTTCTATCCATCCATCCATCCATCCATGCCCCGCACACAATAACCACAGACAACACACAGACAAAATCGCCCTGAGGAGTTCAGCTGGAGCAAGCAGGGCAGATGCTCCAACAGTGAGCAGCCCAGGTTTGAGGTTACATCAGGTCACCTCTTTAAAAAAGGATTATTTCTTGTCAGAAAAGGATCCTTTTAATTTACATTTTCTTCAGTCTGTTCTGAAGTTGTTTTTGAAAGCAGGAACATTTCTGTCTTTCCAAACCAAAGCATCCATTTGGGGAGGTTTTCCCCAATTTTTCTGCTTTTTTCTGTGCCCTGGAGATGAGGGAGGGAAACAATCAGAAAAGGAAAGCGATCCCAGGTACCTTTTTTTCATTAATACCTAAACAGGGTGAAACAGGTGATGAAAGGCTTTATTGATTTCCATGTGAACATTATCTCTGTTTATTGTCTTTTTTTTGTGGTAGTAGGTTTTGGGTTTATTTTGATTCTTCTTCCCAAAGCAGAATAAAACCAAATACCGCCGTATTTTGAGCACTGTTTCCCCGTCAAAGCCCCACACGCTACGCAGCAGTTGTATTAGCTATTTCCCAAAACACTTAGTTTCTTCCTGATGTTTTTTTGCTCTCCTCACTTGCTTTTTGCAGATGATGCCACAGACAAGGACCTTTCCGACCTGGTCTCTGAGATGGAAATGATGAAGATGATTGGGAAGCACAAAAACATTATTAACCTCCTTGGTGCCTGCACGCAGGACGGTAGGTAGCAAAGCAGTCTGGTGCTTGCGGGGTTGTAGGAGACTCAGGTTTGACTGTCCTTTCCAGGTGATTACTCCCGGGCTGCCCAAAATGTCCCAGATGAGATTTCGGAGGTCAGCCTAGCCCCGGGGTTCCTCTGCTGGATGCTGACGGTGCTCTTCCTTGCAGGACCGCTCTATGTGTTGGTGGAATACGCGTCAAAGGGGAACTTGCGGGAATACCTCAGGGCACGTCGCCCACCTGGCATGGACTATTCCTTTGATACCTGCAAGCTGCCTGAGGAGCAGCTGACATTTAAAGACCTGGTTTCCTGCGCCTACCAGGTGGCCCGTGGCATGGAGTACTTGGCATCTCAGAAAGTGAGTTGAGAAACATCATTTGGTAGAAGCGTCAGTCAGATGTGTGCGTTCAAAGGCATGCAGTGAGCGGGAGGGGTGTGGGGGGGTGTGTTTGGCTTTGAGATGTGCAATCCTGAGGCTTGGGCAGCACCAGTCGGGGTGAACATCACACCAAGTTGTGAGCTTCCATCGTGGGAGATGTGACTTTAGACAACAGTCAGGAGCTGCGTGCACCCGTCGCCCCCAACTCCCTGCTGAGATCTCTAGAGATGCAGAGCACCCACGAGGGAGCTCAGATCCTGGGTGTAGCTCATGTGTTTGTGGCTGTCATCAGCACGTGTAGGCTCGATGTGAGCAGAGCTGGAGGTGGATTTGGCTTGATGTATGGCCGTGCCCATGATGCTCCCTGAGGAGCACTTCACTGGTGTTGAGCCAGCTGCTGCGTTTGCTTACATCATACCCTGGGATTAGTCCTAATTTATCCTGACTTCAGCAAGTGGAGAATCAGGTTTTGGGTTCACGAAGCTGTACACCAGCCTGCATGACCTCTTTTTGCAAGCAGGAAGCACTGCAGCAAGAGCAAGTTCAGCTTCAGATATCAGATGTGTTGGTCCTGTGACTGCAGTTCAGCATTTGTGGTGACTTTAAACTCCCTCTCTGCACAGTGCAAGCTAATTTAGCTTCTTTCTTGGCGAAGAGCTATGATGTGTTTTAGATGTATTGGGCATGTCTTAATCTGAGGACTTCTTTTCCTTCAAACATCAACCTGCGCTCCTTTTCCTGAAGGAAGCAGGGCAGAAAGACAACTTCACATGCCAGTAGGGGCCTACAGAAGAGGAGAGTTGGCTTTCTCATCTGTGCATCCCCTTTGGAGAGAAAAGACGCGTGGCTGTGTCAGCGCTGAGGCTGCCGATTAGGTGTTGCTAAGAGGTGGCTCCCACGGAGCATGCATGATGGGGCAGTGACACAGAAAGCGAGGAGTTAAGCAGTGCCCACAACTTTATGAGCTTTGGAAGTCAATGAAACGGCAGCTCATAAACCACACGGTGCTGTTGGTTCCAGGCACGAGCAGCTAACGAGCCCTTAATTATTGACTTGCTCACCTTTCACAGTGCATTCATCGCGACTTGGCAGCCAGGAACGTGTTAGTCACTGAAGACAATGTGATGAAAATAGCTGATTTTGGCCTCGCTAGAGACGTTCACAACATCGACTACTACAAGAAAACCACCAATGTAAGTACGGAGTTGCCAAGCACGTGCCCTTCTGCTGGCAGGGAATTCGGCCATCCCGGCAGCAGTGGCCCTTATCCCACAGCTCCCTTTCTAGAGGGCATTAGGAGGAAGAAATCTGCCCGTGGCCTCACTTAGTGAGGGACTGTAGATAGACTGGTGCCAGGAGTCCACCCGTCATCTGTTTTCTTCCTGACAGATACTGCTGCTGCTAGCAGCTGGTTGTGAGGTCTCCGCTCTGGCCAGGAGGCTTTAGACCAAGAGAAACCAAGGTTTTTACCAAAGGGGAATGGAACCCTTTCCAGTCTGCTCCACTACTGTTCTTAAAGGGCCCAAGGAGCCAACTTCTGGCCCACCAGAGCCCTTGACAGACAAGTACCACTTTTTATACACCTGGACCCTATCTGGCTTTCATGCATTTCTCTCTTTTTTACAACTGAGCTCTGTGATTCCACTGCCAAGGGTGAGAAGATAGTCCCAGACAAGGGCAGACTTCCAGAATCATTTATATATTCTGTGGGGGTGAATTTGCAAATGAAAGGCTGGAGAGAAGACCTGTGTCTTGGTTCAGAGCCCTGCACGAGACGTGGAGCTCTGAGCAAAAGCCACAACTACAGCAGAGTGCAGAGATGGCAGTGGAAGAGGTTGAGGGCATTGCAGAACCTGAGAGCCTTGCGACTACAAGGGGTCTGAGTGTCCAGGCAGTCCTACAAAGCCCACCATGTCCATACTGATCCGTTCCAATGTCATATCAGAAATCTTTCTTAATTGCCATGATTTCCTAATCATAAATTAATAAAATTTCTTGGGAATTTAATTCCAGATGAGATGAATTTCCTCTGTTAGAGCTGTGTTGGACAACTGAGAGCGTAATCCCATTTGTGCATCCTGCCGCTGTCCCATCTCTAGTTGTCTCCCCCAGTGAGACAGCGGGTCAGAAGAGGACAAGGCCCTCCCATAGCCAGATTGTGCCTCAAACACAAAACAGTCCTTTCTGACTCCCTCCAGGGGCCAAGCAAAGCTCCAAAGAATTATGATTAATCTAGTCTTTCTCATCTCATATTTCTCGTATGATTCTCATTTATGAGCCTGATGTAGGATGTTCCCCTGGAAACCTGGGATAACGCCTCCTTCTTTAGCCTCCAGCGGGATCAGGATTTGATTCTTAGAGGATCTGACCCTTGCCTTCACTCTTGGAAGTTTCCCTTCAAGTTCAGCCTAAGCAGGGTCTGGACTTCGAGTGAAACCAAAGAGATGGAAAGTGTTGTCCCGTGCTCTGCTGCAGAGCTCGCGGCATTTATGAGCAACGGATGCTGTTCCAGTGCGAAGATTTAGATGGTCTGATAGGTTAAACCTGCCTTGGCAGTGAAGTGCAGTCCTCTACAGAGAGCGTTTACTGCAGAGATTGTCAGCGAAGATCCAGGGATCAAATGCTCTAATCTGTTTATATGTGGCCACTACTGCTTTGCCCAGTGACCGGGAAGGCAGATGTGGTGGTTAATGAAAATGTTTCAAACTGGATTAGAAAAGAAGATTCAGATGGTGCCGTTGTGGCTGGAGGAATATGCTGATGGGATGTTCCCATTGTCTTCCTAATTACAGGGTCGGCTGCCTGTGAAATGGATGGCTCCAGAAGCCTTGTTTGACCGGGTCTATACTCACCAGAGCGATGTGTAAGCATACCCCTACTTTTCTTTTTTTCTTTTTTAATAAAATGACAGAGGAACCAACAGCTATAGTATCTTACAGACAAATGTACTGCTAAGCACAGGCAGGGCTCGTTCACTGCTGGGGTGCCCAGGGATGCCAAAGCAACTGAACCTCCTCCAGGCTGCAGCTTTGCACACATGGTTTTGTTTTACTGTTATCTAGTTGCTTTCATCTGAGGATCTCTACTGAGCTGCTGCAAAGTTATTGGAAGGCAGGCAGGTATTGCTTGTCCAGTTTATGGATGAGGAGACTGATTCTGCAGTCAAAATTGTGCAAACCTCCCCCCCTCCCCATGCAAAAAATAGTACCTTTGGCTTCCTCCAGAGTCTGCCCCAGAGAGTTACATGTCAGTACATAGGATGAGCTTGAAATATTCTATCTCCCGTTAGTAATGTTGATCAGAGAATTTTCAACAAATATATTCTGGGATTAATTTGGCCGCTTCATTTATTTGCCTTTATTTTGCCTAATCCTGCCTTGTCCGTTTGGGTGCCTCGGCACGGAAAGCAAACAGCAGAGCCTGCGTTAGGTGTAAATCTGTGTCCCATCTGAGCTTTGCAAGGGCTGAAGGCGCGCAGCGTGCGCACCGGCTTTTGATTTCAATATTCGGTTGATAATGGCATTTTTGCAGTAATTCAGCAGCCAGCCCGCCTGCTCCCCAGCGCTCGCCGCTAGCAATTGGGCAACTGAATCTTTCCTGTTTCTGTATTTTTCGCATACTTTGGCTTTTATTGATCTTAAATCATAGTTTCCATGCTTAGGTAGTGCTGCAGTGGGCATGACAGATAAATCTAAGCTAGAGAGCGGGAGAGCAAGCGTGCGTGAAAGCGAGACAGAGACAGATAATCCCTGTTTTTAAAAAGAAAACTAAGAAGGCAAAAGATACTTTTGAAAAAAGAGGACTTTTAACCAGAGCACAGCTGCGGGAGCGGAGTGTGTAACATTAGTGCTCCGCTGATTTTTGTTGGGGTATTTTTCTCCCAGCTTGGCCAGTGAAATGAGTGTTGTAACAAGCAAGTTTTGGTATCAGCTTGCACAATTAGTGGCCTGTGGTTCCAAGCCTGCAATTCAGTGAAGCTGTGCATGAATAATTTGATTTGTTCCATTCAGTGGAGCTGGTGGAAGACCTAACAAAGAGCTGGGGGTAATAGATGGGCTGTCACCTATCTGATTAAATGCTCATTTCAATTTCAGACTTGGTGCCTAGGATTTCTTTGCTATTGAGTTGGATCAGCAGAGATCTCCAAGTAACTAGTAAAAATGGCCTAGGCAATTAGTCATGCTATTGATGACTTTGTTAGCTATGCATGGCTGCACAGAAATAAAGCCACGCGGGGGGAAGGGGATATAGGGGGGGGCTTGGAAAAAAAACCTCATTGAATTTTAAAGATCTTTCTTTGGTTTCCAGCTGGTCTTTTGGAGTGCTACTATGGGAGATCTTCACTTTGGGAGGGTCTCCGTACCCGGGAATTCCTGTTGAGGAACTCTTCAAACTCTTGAAGGAAGGCCATCGGATGGACAAACCCGCAAACTGCACCCATGACCTGTGAGTGCGTGGTGGGAGGTGACCTCCTCTCCCCACTCCCCCTTCTTTCTGTGGCCAAATGCCACTCCAGGCTGCTGGGACGTCCCCGCTGTGCAATTGTGGGGCCAACAGTGGGTGGGTTCACCCACCCTGAAGTCTTTTGGCTCAGCCCATGACTGCCGGGGGATATAACGCACCTGCCTTCATTTGGTGGGTGGCGGTGGGGGGTGAAGCTCTGATGTGTCATTTTTAGGATGGTTTGTCCTCCTACTTCAAGAGCATGGACATCAGTGGGGTGATCAGTAATGAGGAGCATGGCTTCACTGAGCTCCTCCTCCCTGCAGCTGGCCGTTCACCAAGGCCACCATGGCTGAAGTTGTGTTGGCCATAGCTGTTCTCTCAGGAGATTTGGGGGTGGCTGAGCAGGTGGGTGGGCACTGCGTAGCCCCATCATGAGTGACAGTCCCCTCTCACGCAGGTACATGATCATGCGGGAGTGCTGGCATGCCGTCCCCTCACAGCGGCCCACCTTCAAGCAGCTGGTGGAAGACCTGGACAGGGTCCTCACTGTGACGTCCACCGATGTGAGTGTGGTGGGGTGGCTGCGGGGAGGGGTGGCTCGGTCCCCGGCAGGGGGCACCCAGCATTGATGGGTCTGTCACCCTGGCAGGAGTACCTGGACCTCTCGGTGCCCTTTGAGCAGTACTCACCGGCCGGCCAGGACACCCACAGCACCTGCTCCTCGGGGGACGACTCGGTCTTTGCACATGACCTGCTGCCCGACGAGCCCTGCCTGCCCAAGCACCCCCCCTGCAACGGCGTCATCCGGACGTGAGGACACCCCGGACGGCTGGAGGGACGGACAGATGGACAGGCGGGCAGCATGCCCACGGAGGCGCAAGGGTGGGGCACCGAGGACGAAACCGTAGTGAAGGATCTTACAGTGGAACTGCATGGTGGTGCCCAGAGATTTGTGTTGTGGTCGAGCTGTTCAGGGTAAAAACAAAAGAAATTAACTTTTTTTTGTTAGGTTTTTTTCCCATTTGCTGTATAAAGAGTCAAGAAGCACTGTTTGGCCTGAAGGAACTAATCTCTTGCCAAGATGATCTATCATATACGAATTTTTTTTGTTTATTTTTCTTTTTTGTTTTGTTTTGGGTTTTGTTTTTTTTTACTAAGCAGAATGTTGAACCTGGGGGGCACTGACCTTCCAGCCTCCGTGCTTGCGTTTCGAGTGCCAGAGTAGCCGTTCTGTGCCTGCAATACGAAGAAGAGGAAAAAAAAACAACTTCCTTTTTTTAAAAAAAGAAAACACAAACAAAAAAAGTGTAAAGAATGTAGAAATTCTTCGCTTATGCAATCTGTACATGAACCTTTTTGGTGGAGCTGAAAAGCCACGTTGCCTGCAGGGATTCATATATTTATAAAAATATCTATATTTTTGTTGTCGTCGTTTTTATAGCTTCATGATCGTGTTACCCAGCTACAAAGAAGGAATCGTTTTTGGAAGAAGAAAAAGAAAATAAGGAAAATGCAAATAGAAAGAGAAAAAGAGACAGTCAGGTCATCTGAAATGGCGACGCTTTGGCTGGGCTCGGCCGCTGCTGGCCCTTGCACCGGGCGGGGAGCGATGGGGCCGTGCTGAGGCGGGAGCAGACCCCAGGGACCGGCAGAGACCCGTCGGCGGCCGTGGGGGTCCCTGGGGAGGAGAGCATCACCCATCCGAGAGCGGCGCGGGACCTGGCTCCCGCGTGCCCACGCGGCATCTCGAGCCACATCCCGACCTTTGGGAACAGCTGTTTTGGAGGAAAAAAAATAAAATTAAAATCTCACTTTTGGGGGTTTGCATAGTTTTGCTTGCCAAGGGTGAGCGGGAGGAGGGCAGCTCCTTCGTCCACCCCTTGACGCCAGCGGTTTGGCTCCATCTACGTGCAGTGACTCGGAGAAAGAAGTTACGGGTACCTGTAGGCAAGAGCCTTTAACTTATATCAAAAAGGTTTATTCCAGAGAGTCTGTGTATATATCTATAAATATATCCTGTATATATATAAATAAATATATTAAAAAAAAAAAAGGAATGTATAATACTAATGCAACATAAAGCTGTACCGAGAGAGAGTCTCAAAATAGGAGCATTGCAATCTAGGATATACTGATCTGGGCGAAAGAGAAGAGTGATTGTTTGTTTGATATCTTCACAGTTTTGTTTTAAAAATTGTACCTTAACATGTATATTTGTAAAGTTATTTATAGACATTAACATATCTGTTCATCAGTTTAAATAGCGTAGCGTTACTGTAAACTTTAAATTTCACCACGTTTAAGGGTGGGGCTTCTTTTAACTTATTAAAAATGGAGAAAAATATATTAATCAAGTTTTTCTTTTGTGTTTATGGGAAATATTGAAAGAATGTATAGGTGTACAGTCCTTTAACAAAATACATTTAATGTTATAATTATATATATATATATATATGTATTCATTAAAAAAATATTAGTTTATCCTGGATTGCAGTGAGCAAAGGTAAGTTTATTTTTCAATACATCACCAGTGGTTAAACCGAACAAATAGCAGCAGAGAGATGATTTTTACATTTTTCAGAAAAACAGGGCCAGGAATTCTTCCATCAGTTTAACCACTGTGCATTAAGGGGGCGTGGGTGTTTATTTTTCTATTTTCAAATGAAGGTATTCTTTGTGGTCGATTTAATAACAAGTATGCAGCAAAGCAAAATGTTGACTTTGGATGACGCGGGGTAATTTTTTTTTTCCCCCCCTTTGCCAGTACCGTTGTATTTTGGGCTTCAGAAATGCCATGTGAGCAAAATAGGAAGAAGTGTGGCACTGTTTGCAGGAGAGGTGCAACGACTGCCTATTTCTTTTGCATCCGACACGTTGGAAAATGCCAGTGATGCCTCATTTTCTGTGTTTAAAGTGCTGTGCTGTTTTGTTCCTCGGTGTCAGGCAGCACACGAGTGAACTCGGGAATTTTAGTGTGGATCAAGCTGACAAGGGGGGAAATTTGGGCTGGGGATTTTTGTGGGGTTGGTTGTTTTTTGTTTTTTTTTGTCCAGAAGACTTTTTTCTACTACCATGAAGAGGCAAAGCAAATTGCATCCTGAATTCTTTCTTTCCATTTTCCTCTGGTGCATATTACATATCAACGTTTCAGAATAACAGGATGACAGCATCTCATTTTAAGATTATTTTTTTTTCTTCTTAGAGCCACAAAATCCTTATCCTAAAATAAATAATTTATAGTTTGAGGTTACTTCAATGGAAGTTTGAGAAGGTAGATTTTTATAGATTTTTTTTTTTGTTGGAATAAAAAAGATTTTTTTTTTTGTATTTTCTTACAAATGTCTGCTAATTGTGTACATTCCAAGTACTCGAAACAGTGAGTTTTCCTGTACTGAAAAAAGAAAATGTACAAAACTGTGCATGATTTCAAATGTTACTAGATATTATAAATATATATATAATTTATTGAGTTTTTACAAGATGTATCTGTTGTAGACTTGTTGACTTTAACATTTCTTATTCAATGCTTATATAGTTTTATAGCCTGGACTATTATCTTTAAAAGCTTAAAAAAAAAATTTTAAAATTCCAATTTTGTTACATTTTATACTGTTGATGTTACAAGCCACAGGTTTGCATAGCGTGATTTTTTCAACGAGCAACTCTGTTCAGTTTATTTTAATACTGTATTTCTGCGCCTGACAGCTGCAGCTGTTGAGGGTGTGAGATGAACACTAAATAAAACTATTCTGCTTTTGTTAACATGGCAAGCTTACTTTTACAAAAAAAAAAAAAGGAAAAAATAAACAAGTTGTTAAATTTTGGGGTTTATTCCCAGTTGTGAGGGTCCTTTGCAAAACCAAGTCTTCTAGGCTCTGGGATTTGTGCCGCCAGGAGGATTTCTGTTTTACAGTGCTGCTTTGCAAGTCCTGGCCAGCACGGGTTTTACATTCATAATAAATTTATAACAACTTTGGTTCAAGGGCAGTATTATTTATTTGTTGGGGGGTATGTTTATAGCCACGTAAGGCGCCGTGTGCGTGCAGGTACAGAGGTGTTTACCCCCCACTCTTGTACGGGATTGAGGATATAGCAGTAGCACAAGGGCAGGAATTGCTCGTTAAACCTGTTACGGATTTTGCCCAGCGTGATCGTGGTGCTCACGTGGTTGCATTGAGCCCTGCAGATGCTGGTGGAGGTGCAGGGTCCTCCACCAGAGGAGCCCCGCTGCTAGGAGAGGGGGAAGGTGAGCGCATCAGAGCAGGCACCGAGTGCCTGGTGGGATGGACACAAGGGACTTCATCCTGCCTGGCTCCCAGGGAGCAAGGGGAGCCCAAGTTTGGCTTTGACTTTGTGGAGGTTGAGTAAGGGAGCTCAGTAACTCCTTGCTTTGCTGGTAGCAGACGATGCAGGGTGATGTTGCAGCTTGGGAAATGCTGGGCCAATCCTACCAGCACTTCCATATAATATTGATGGAATCCTACCAGCACTACCATATAATACTGATGGATTCTTAGAAGTGTTCCTGTGGAACTGCATCCCAGACACCTCGATTTTTGCATGCAAGTGTATCTACCTACCTACAGTCTGCCTATACTAGAAGGCATCTGTAAGTAACTGGGAATGGGAGTGCATGCATCTGGGCAGGCTACGTCTGTGGCACTGGGACTGGCACCACCACTCTACATCCAAGGAGAACAAAAAAAACAAGTTACATGGGTTTTAGGTCATTTCCTTGCCATTGTAAGAAAAAACTCAATGTTCTTTGGCACTACTAAGATGCACTGCATTGTGGGAGAACCCTTGCTACCCGAGTTGTTTCTATGCTTCAAGGACACACTTTGATGGCCCCAGCAGGAGCAGCATGGGCCAGGGGACTCCCTGGCTGTCCGGTCAGAGCACAGCTGAACAGCCCTTTGCTGGCTCACGTGGCAATGGCTCCATCGTGGCAGGGTGGTGAGGATGTTGTGCAGCATTTGCCACCAGGATTTGAAAAGCGTGAGAGGGACAGATCATTCTGGAGTTAGCTGTGGTGTGTAGCATACCTGTGCTTTATAGCTGCCCCCAAAAAAATGTCCTCTGAGAACACAGCACCGAAGTCAAAGTTAGAAGAGGTGAGTCTCTGTCCCAGCACGGTGACTGACCCACGCATGGAGCCGGTGTGATGTTTGCTTTCCCTCTTGGGTTTCATGATGTCATTCTTCCTCCGCTGGCCTTCACCCGCAGCAGTGTTTGCTTGTGGGTTAGGGAGGAGAGGCTAATATTTTACTTTAATTGCCGTACAATGCAGCCAGTTCTTAGCTGAGGATGAATATTTGGCTGCAGCGTGCGATGTGCATTGAGCAATGTGCAAAACAGTCTCAAGGAACGTTTGTGAAGTTGCTCAGTTGGGCTTTGTACTGATGGACATCCCACCACAGCTCATCATCCCCTTTCGTGGCTGCAGCCTTCCACCCGAACCGTATGCCCTTTCCACATTAAAGAGTTATTTTTGAAAACAGAACAAATGTCTTTTTTCCTCTGTGGGTCGCTACACAAATAGGGCCTCGCACCAGCCACCGTGACCTGTTTCATAGCAACATTCAAACAAATTACGAAAACTGTGATTTATTCTCATTGATCATGGCTCCATGGTAAGACAGGGAGGATTTGGCAAAAGGAAGAAAAGTCTGAAGTCCTGCAGGTGTCAGTAAGAGATGACAAAAATAGCAAAGTTTCCTGGTGACCAGTGTCATTTAAAACTCTTGAAGGAGGTGTCTCCTGCTGGTGGACGCCGCTGAGCAAGTTCATCCCTCCCAGAGGCTACATAACCTGCAGAAAGGAATATGGAGACATGGATTGTGTTGACATGAAAAAGGAATGTAAAAGGTGAGTGATGGATCTGCTCAACACTGCAGTGCTACCAACGTGGGAGGACACAAGGGAATGGCCAGAGGAGATGCCAGGAGCTGAAGCGTTTTCTAGGGCTTCATGGCCCAGGACCATGGGCTCACTAAGAGGGAAAGGATTTGTCACTCTTGCTGGTACCCTCTTCTTCCTCCACTTTCTCAGCCACATTAGCTCTGACTATTTTCTCTGTTTCATCAACATCCTGTTGCTTTATATAAGCAGCATCCTGGGTGTAGGCAACGTATCAAGCAGAAGCAGCATTGCGCCCTGTCTCAACAAGATTATTATCTAAACCCAGGAAAGAGATCAGTGTCCTAATGCACAGTGATACAATAATCTCTGAGCCCTGCAGGGACATTTGTGCCCACACGCACTTCTGTGATCAGCTCTCCTGGCTGGTGCCCACAAAAGACCAGCCCATAACCATCATACCTGTCCCAGGCCCTTTTGGGGGGATCTGGCAGCATGCAGGAGCCGGGGATGGGAAAGAAAAGTATGCAAGCAGAAGAAAGATATCTTACCAAATGTGCAAGTGGGATTGGCCCAGGAATGATTTTGCTGAAGGCCAAATTCCGTACGCATCACCCACCAGCCATGTCTTCTTCCAGGTTCCTCACCAGTGCAGACAGAAGTGGCTTTGCTATCAAGGAGGAAGGACCCCAGGTAGGAGGAGAGAGAAGGGACAGTCAGGTGCATCTTCCAACCAAGTGCTGCATTCTAATAGGCATTGAGCACCAAACTTGAGCAGTGAAAGTGAGGGGAACTTTGGCACCTGTAGAGCATTAGGTTCCTCCACACCTCCATGGCACTGGGGTGCACTCCCTATGCATTCAGCCAGAAAATCAGGCAGCACAAACTAAAACCAGCACTGGGCAGAACAAGATACTGCCGTGGATAATCAATGCACAGCCTCTCTGGTGGTAACGCCCCCTGTCCAGCTGTTGTTACTGGCATTTAGCTAAATGCAACGCACACTGGGGCTGCCTCACCATCCTCTGCACGCTCTTGCGGCATGCTAGACTGAGACAGGGGTGGAAGGCAGTACCACAGCCTTACATCAAAAGTAGGTGCCTTACATCTCAGGCAGGCACTGTGTTTGGGTTCAGTTCACTCTGAGCCAAGCCACAGAGTAATCAAAGACTTCCAGATGTTAGAGACTGTATTAAAGAGCTGCAAGCAGGGGTGGTGAAACTTCTTCCCTTTTGACTCATACTGACAAGACCTCGTAATAGGAGAGGGGCAGAAGCTGAAGTATTGATGGCAGAAAATCACAGCTAGGAAAGGCAATATAAAACATAGCACATTCCCCTGAAGACTCTGACAAACTGGCAAAAAACCCCAAACAAATTCCTACAAGCCCTCAATGAAGCTGCCTCAAGGAACTACCTGCTTTGGAGAGTAACCTTACAAACACAGAGTGATCACAGCCTGCACAGCCATAGCGGGAAGCTCTGTGGAGAAGTGCTGTCGTGCACTCCTGACACACTCATGCACACCCAAACCAGCTGCCTGTACAACCAGGATCCAGCCAGTGGCTTGCCACTGTCCCAGGAGCCAGCACATTTGCTCCATGAGATAGCTCTGGTCCTACCAAAAAAGCCTGAATCCAAACCAAGAGAAATCATTCCATGTTTTTGCTGGTTAGCACCACAGGTGTCTTTTTTTCCCCCAATATAGCCAATAAATTGGTCAGGAAATTATTCTTTGTGTTGACCTTTCATCAGCCACTTATCTAGTCTGCTCAGCAAGGCAGAAAACCCATTTATTGGTTCCAGCCAGTGTCAATATGTCCAATTCCACCCCAGTAATATGGAGGAGGCAGACAAATGCAATTTTCTCCCAAGATAAAAATTAGCTAGTCTTTGCAGAAATTGTTTTCAAGCAGACCCTGGAATTAAGCCTGCTTTAGTGATACTGACAGATAGTGTCTTGTTGTTGCAGGAGAGAGAGAGATCTGCTTTGATCCTCTTGTGCCTCCCTGCAGCATTTAGCTCCCTCAGCCATTTCTGTCCTGAGGAAGATGGCAAACTCACAGGTCATGGTGCTTGAGGCCTCTCTGGAGGAACAAACTCAATGAGCACTGACAAGAACTCATTGCACACCTCCACTACAGGGCCCCAAAACCATCATCTTCCTCCGCTGGAGTGACACAAACACATCTTTCAGACGGCAAGAACATAAACTCAAGTGCTGCCGCTACATGGATGATGCCCACCACACCTTCACGTGCACCACGAGTGCTGAGCAGCTGGACAAGGTCAACTTTTGAATGTGTCTAATTGATGCAGTTTGGCCAGTTTCTTCAGAAGACCCCTAGTTCTCTGCCAATCTTAAGTTTTTGCCTAACACAGTCTCCTAGAGATGTCTTCTCTCACTGAGGTCAGGGAGGAGTTTGTCTTGTCTTAGCAGACAGCAATCTGGCCTCCAGTGCACACCACCTGGTCTAAGGGAATGACAGCAGAACGTTAACTACGTGACCATGGACCTTGAGCCCTTAGGAAACTGCTGAGTAGGCACAGCTGACCATGTCAGCAGAAAGGCACCGAGAAGTTTGGCTGGTGCAGCTAGCCTGGAAACCAAAGGAGAAGAGCACGGACATATGGATGGTGAAAGCTGAGTCATTTTCATACAGCAAGGGAAAGGACCAAGCTGCCAGATGGTTTCCCAAGAAAGATGCAATAACTTTCCAGGTACTTATGAGTTCACATGCTGGGAATGTGCTGCTATCAGAAGGGTGCTCTCATTTACAGACTGCGTGTGAAAAGTTAATAGTCATGGCAATCTGAATGTCATCTCAGAACTCTTTTTATACGAGTAATTCAGATTTCTGGTGATTATTCTTCCTTGGACATGCAGCTGAATCTAACCTACGCAAGAGATGGGGGAGGTAAATTTTAGGGCAGATTGATCTGGGCACTGTAAAATGCATTTGTGGAAACTCCCTCATCAGTATATAGCACCTGTCTAGTGCTTCTGTTGGTGGTTTATTGCTTGCACATGAAAAACTTCTGCAAGTACCTCCTAAAGGCATTTATGGTCAGACTCTTGGAGAACACCAGGAAAATCCAGAATTGGACCATCTTAATGAGACCCTGCAGAGCCTCCCTCTTCAAAAAAACCAGATTCCACTCAGAGTAACCTTCATCGCCTCAGCCTGGGGTGTATAAACACCCAACTAATAAAAACCATCTGCCAAGCGCCCCTTCACAAACTACCCAAGGAAATACTCATACCCCAACAGGAGAAATGACAGAAACACCTGAAAATTAGGTAACGCCTTTGCAAGTTTTATCACCTTCCAAATTGCCCAGGAGAGAGGAGGAGGGGCTGTGCAACATACCCCTGATGACCAGGGACTTTGATCTGGCAAGGCAACCACGGAGGTCTGGAACCATCATACTTGGCTCCTGCGCGGCACAGTGACTACTAGATGAAAAATGCAGATAAATGCAACCCACGCCATGAGGCTGATGCTAAACAAACCCCAAGATCCAGACAGGGGTGCGGGTCCGGGGCTGGGCATCACTCCCCTTTTCTCTGCAAGAGTGGTTTTTTCTGCTAGTTAATAAATCCATTAATTATTGCTATTTAGCTATATCTATATGCTTTCTAGTTACACCTTCAGCACATGAAGAGTTCTGCTGTTAGGTAAATATGCTGGGAAAATGGATGCTTTAAATATTGCCTACCAGCTTTACTGACATTTACTACTAAGATCGTAATTCTGCCTTGAACCAGAGGAAGTCTCAGATGGGCTGAAGCATTTTGGATACACCTCTTCCACCTCCACCTATGCCCCCTCCAATTAGCTAGTGCTGAGATTTTTCATCAAACGGGTCTCAGAGCATAGGATGTACGTGCACACTCGCACCACATTTTACCTTTATTCGGAATTATTTTTTTGTGTGCGAGGATCTCATTTTTTTTCTCTTTTTAAAAAATAAGCAGGAGTTAAGAAACCTGAGCCAGTGGGAGCTCTTGGATACCAAGTCCATTTCACGCAAAGCCCCACTATCAGCTTTCAGTCTCTGAGAGTGACTTTAATGACATTTTCAGGAATTAGGTTTGCAAAAGCAAGGCCGTTACTGGATATTCAGAAAACAGAAAGGTAAGTGCCGTATTCATTACAACATAACAACGCTATGTTGGCACAGGAATAGTCATGACTTTTCCATCACCCTTGTACTTAAATATAGAATTTAAGACGTTTTTACAAGGTAGAGAAAGGACAAGAAATTATTGGCAAAAAGGGGTGGTTCTGAGGTTACAGAAGCCAAAATCATTTTAGTTGGCTGACGAAAAGCTAGTTAATTTTTCTGAATGTGCCACAGTACTAAATCATACTTGCCTGGCCCAGATCGGTGTATCATATGGATTTTGTGAACAGGGAAGAACATAAGTGCAGTATGAGCCCAAGGAGAGCGGGCAGCTCTCCAAGAGGCAGACACTCATCCTCATCATTAAAGTCATTCTTAAGAAACCATGTAAAAGGCCATCATTTTAATTGTTAGGCAAAATCTCCAGCAAAGCCAGAGGAGGTTTGCTTGTGTGGGAGGGACTGGAGAAGCAAGGCCTCTGTGCATGTGTGAGCGTGTAGAACAGGGCAAGAAAACAGTTGTTTATGCAACATTGAAGTTGAGAAATGAAGCAGTCAAGAAGTGCAGCGTTAGGGTTGAACGCTCAGCCGTAATGTTGCCTCCCAGTATTTAAGTGTCAGCAGCGGTGGCTTTGCACATTGTCGTGACTCCACGCATCATGCAGGATCCGTGAAACGAGCTGCAGTTGGGGTTGTCCAGTGACAAGTCAACCTGTGATTACCCTGCAAGGGGAAAAAAACCAACAAGCAGCACTTTAATTTGAGACCTCACCACCCTTATGGCCCCACGCTTTGTCCGTGAGCTCCAGGTCTGCGTGAGCTGTACCTGGTGCAGAGGCCACTTCACACCCTCAGCAGCAGAGAATTACGCCTAAAATAGGACTGTCACTTAGCTGATCGCAAAGTGTTTCAGTCTGGATGTCAGCATCCAAATAAGAGTCTAAGACTGTCACTGCTGACTTTAGCTCCTGCCTGCTCTGCAGATGGGCGCGGGGAGCCGAGTGTCCCTCGCTGCCCGTGCAGCCCTGCACACAGCACGTTGCAGGACCGGCCTTTCCTACTCAGCATCTCCTCGGGAAGGCGTGTTCTGCACCGCTGTACCTGACTTCTCATTACTCACTCAGTAACGAGCTGCTTTCTGGCTCTTGGTCTCGGATGCTCCTCACAGCTGACACAGATCAAGCCAACCGTCCCTTTTAGCAAGTGCAGGAGCAGCTGAAAACGGTGCTGCAGGTAGTCCCTTGCTAGGTGCACATCATCTCTCAGGATTCAGTTATGCAAGACAAGGGCAAGCACAGTCCCGTGGCTTACGAGGAGAGCTTTCTTCTCTTTCTGAGAAATGAGAATCTGTGGCTACAACGGGACAGATCTCCCACATCCCTGTGCCCTGTAAACTTTCCTGCTTGCTTTGCATATAATTCCAAATGATTGAATCCAATGCTGATCTGACCTTTGTTTATTTCTCTTTCTTCAGTGACTGATTCATTTGGCTTAGAAAATGGATTTAAGTATCATTTCAAACATCCGCTAACTACAGTGACTGCAACCTAACACTTAATTCCAGCCTCAAAGGAATCAACGGTTCACATTAAATATCAGATAAGGTGAGACATCTCAGTTTAGTCTGGCTATACATTTGTCACATTTCTGTGCAAAATGCACGCATGAGCAAGATACAACCAAGACGGAGGAAATCAGATATCACCAAGCTCTCAGTGCCGCTCAAGGAGCGTAACCCACACCGTTCGTCTTAGGTACCTCGAAGTTCAGGCACTGCTGAAGCAGATTTCGGGTGGGACATCCAATATGCAGAGAGCGGGAATTTCAGCAGTGGAATAAATTATTAATCATCAATGTCTCTATTTTCACATCTTAAAGTCACAAGGTGCTGAAGCAAGAAAGAATTTTGGAAATTTAGTAGAGCAAGAGCAATGCAAGCTCAAGGAACGGTGTGAGTCCGCAGCACATCTCCTAGGTACACAGAGGTAGACAGGGTCCAGTGACAAGTGGGGGCACAAAAGGGGCTTTTCAGATCTCTGCCTAATCTTTTAGGATGCCACCAAAGCTGCCAAACTTGAGGTTTTGTTTTCTATAGCTGATTACTTTAATTTACAGACACTGAAGCTAAAGCACATGTTTTCAGAAGGGCTGAGAGCTCCTGCTCCCAACAGGGTGCAAATTAAAGCAGTAGGTTTGTTAACTACCTGGTTGTCCATGCAACACGCTGCGGCAGTAGCCCCAGAAGCCAGGGCATGAGGACCACTGGCATGCAGTAGAGGATTATCTTTTGGGCTCCTCTACCGTGCCCGGGTCAGATGGCCGAGGTATTTCATAATTTTTGACCACTCTCTTAAAAAATGTAAGACTTACAAGCCAAAAAAATGGCATTTTACTATTGCTAGCTAACATGTGGATTTACCTGGCTCATCTTCAAATACTCAGGTTTGAAACTTCTCACCTTTTCTTTTTACAGGCATTTTTCTGCCTGCCATTAAACCTCACATTATTCAGTGTTTGCTTGGGAAAGCCAAACACTGTCATTTGAGAGAAGCTACAAACTGGACACAGATTATCCCAGTAATCTCATGTACAGCCATCCCAGTCAGCTCCCACAGTGGGAAACCCCCACATGCAGCATTTCAAGGGTTCGGGCGCAGCCCAGCAGTTATTTTTCCTGCAATCCTACTGTGACTCTTATGCTGGAGTACGCCTAACGCATCCAGCTGCCCCGGAGCCAGGGCTTTACCTCTGCTCGTTCACCATAAAACCCTGTTGTTCTGTGGGAACATCTGCTCATTTGTGCTCCACCCAAAAACCCCACACATTCTTCAGAAATTTCTCTTTCTACAGGTCTGGTTGCTTTTTGCCAGCAGCAATGTACACACTTGACATGCTAAGAAAAAGTATTTAACAGGAGAGAAAGTGCGTTCCTCATAAATTATTCTCACTGCAGGGTGAAGAGGAGCAGACTAACACTGCTGTGCTTTAGGAAACCTGTTTGCAAAAGGAAAGGAGCTTAACTGAGTCAGATAAAGTGAAATACCTGCCATTGCCTCTCCACAATATGCTTCAAAAAGTGTTTATGGTAATTTACCCAGGTCACCACTGGACAAAGTGACTGGGTGGCTGTACAGCACCCTGGAAACCACACACCCCCCATGTGAACCCATGCTCAGTGGGAGTCTGGGGAATGGGTTTGTACCTGTGCTCCCACCTTGGCTGCTGTGGACTGGGCTGTGAGTTAGGGGCTGGTTTCTGGCCAACTAGGACAACTCTCTTTCCTTAGCTCCCTGTCGGTGACCCATCCGTGACACTAAAGACTGAATTTGCATGGGAGAGCAGGAGTCCTGCTCTGGTGGGCATGGAAGAAGACACTGTGCTGTGCCAGACAAGTGCAAAGTATGGGCTTTATAGCAGTTTTCTATACGAATATACGCCGACATTCGCAATTCCAGCTGAAGAAGGAGGACTCTTAATTCTTATTACTTTTCAGTTTAAGTCACCAGTCGAAGCTCTTTTTATTTGACTTCTCATTGCTAAATTTGGAGGGTACTTTCCAAGGACTGCTTACAGCTTTTCCTCACAACTATACAATCTAAACATCATTTAATATCATGATCCCAGCATCCGATGTTTCAAAGAAAGATAATGTAATTTTAAAAAAAAAAAAAAAATACTATTTTCAGACATGAAAATACCTACAAGTTTTACAAAACTAGCTAATGGTTCCACTCTGACTGCCCTTCCCCACCTTTCCTTCACTATAACTCTGGCCTTGCCTGGAGTAGAGCAGCCTTTTAGATGCGTGGTGGTGACTGGCCACTAAAACATCTGTGAGATCTTGTAGCCTGTGCTTCACACTTGATCTTCAGCCATATGAGCGCAAGTAAGTTATACTTTAATATTTTATGGCTAGTTGTGTTGGATTTGTTGCTAGAACTTTTCGCAGATGACCCAGCGCTCTGCTTTGAAGCTTCATTTTGCGTTTGCAGTTTCTGTGTGTTTTTCTCGTCAGGATGCAAACAACAGTCTCTGTCTTAGCAGACACGGGCAGAAAGCCTTTCCTGGGTTTCCTAGGTTTAGATTCACTGTTTTATTTAAGTATCACGAAATTGAGATCTCATGGCATTGAGCATGGCACCTGACCCCTGCCCTCCAAATGGCTGCTGAGATGGAAAGCCAGCCTGTAGGCAGCACCAAAGAACATAGACCTTCCAGCACCCAAAAATCCCAGCTCTGACCTCTAGACCCTTCTAGAGGGTTACATCCCTGCAAACCCCCTTACTTAGTCCTTTGCAGAGTTACCCAACTGGTCTGAGTGTTAAGCAAAAGGGGTCATTTATAGGAGTCACCTTCAAGCCAGCTGGTTACTCAAGAGTTGCCTCTGGTTGGATGCTCAGTCAGGGAGGCTCGGTGGACACAGTTTCTGCAAAACCTGTTCAAGCTGCAGCAGTACAGTTCTTCCCTTTGCTCCTGCAGTTTCAGTTAATCTGACTTGATTTAATCTCATAATTGTGCAGTGCATTTTTATTTAAATTTGCCTCCAGTCTCCTACCAATTAGTACATCAATGCATAAGTGATGTCGGTATCTCAGATCTCGCTGGACTGCCTCGCTCATTGTTTCATCATCTTCAGCTCCTAAAATGCTCCGGGTGGCTGCCAGAGGCTGAGCGAGGGCATTTCTCCTTCAAATTCCAAAGTGTCTCATGAAAAGCCTTTTGCGTTCAGGAGGAGTGCCCTGAAACAGCTCCACATGCAGGGAAGCCCTATTAAATCACCCTCAGAGCCACGCAGCTTATCAGCCACGCTTTTCCCCTGCGACTCTCAGAAGCAGTTCCCATAGGAAGCGATGTGCTGGTTTTGGCTTGCAGGAGAAAGTTAAGGCTGAACAACTGTTATTGAGTTGTGTGAATCCAGTTCCAGCTCCACCATGTTTAATAACCTTCATAAATTGCTTAATTCCTCTTTAAGACTAAATGGCTGGTTACGCAGCGTGGTGATGCTGGAATTTCAGCTGTGGACTAGGATAAGTGCCATGCAGGTACAGGCTGCAGATGTACGTAGGGCCCTTGCATCCATGTTAGACTTGGTTAGGGAGAGAGTTTGGTGAAACAATCTTCAAAACCCACTTTCCTGACTCAAGCTAGACCTACCAAGCCCCTCAGAAGTATAGGCATTGCAGAAGGTTAGACCAGCAAAAGGGAGGAATGAGAAGCCGCTAGCTCCTCGCTTTATGCCATCAGTGGCCTTCACCACTTAATTAATGCCTGCATCCCACTGGACCTGATGTTGCAAAAGAAATTGAGGGAGCAGCAAGTTTTTCTCTATATTCCCCTATTGTTCCCACTAAAAATGTTGAGAAAAATGGGTAAATGCTCTCTTCTCTAACAGAATTCTCCATAAAAGCGGCTGGTAATTACAACTACAAAGAGCGCAGACACCAACTAGTGATGAATCAGTTATGGACTGTTCACTTGTCTGGAACTACACATTATGTCTACAGTGGAAAAGTTCATCTTAGAAAATATATTCGTTAGCATGATTAGATCAACACCACAATATTCAATATTACTTTGCCTTTGGCAGCAGCAAGGACAGCTGGGCAAAGCAGCATTTAACTTGACGCTAGTTAAGGCATGTCAGATAATTTACTTTCCAACACGAGGCAGTCTCCCACAACAGACAAGCCATAGCAAAGGAACCAGTTTCGGTGGTCACTGAATAAATGAAAATCTTTCCGAGGTTTTATATGGGATGGGTCAACACCCACCCCAGTGGAGCCTTTCATAGCAGGGGCAGTCCTACGCAGTGGCAGCTTACGGGAACAAGCCCTAGAGCACCATGCCGCTGGCATCAACAGGAGGTCTGCATGCCCCCAGCAAAGTTTGAAATATGGATTTGGGCATTGCTGGGAGCTCTAGCCTGTCTGGAGAACCCTTAGAAGTTGATTTCCAGCTGACTAGAAAGGCATTCCTGCTACAAAAGCCTTCCTGGACACCAGATCAGTTTGTGTCCGTGCAACTATTCTTCAGCCATGGCAGAAATCAGCATACTGACGCTTTCCCTGCCTGCAATCCAGTTCAGGTGCTGGCCGTGGGCATTGTTCTGCACTGACTCTGCCCCACCAGAGGATTCCCCAGTCGGTGGGAACTCTTTCCCTTAGCATCTTAGCCAGTTTTTCTGGTTCGCTTTGCATTGCCATAGCAGAACAGAGCAGCTGGTAAGGCTACTCTGGTTGACTGGCTCCTACCCAGCTGCCTAGGAAAACTCTACCGTGGGAGCAGACATGAAAGTCAATGTTTCAGAAAGTTTTGCCCTGCCTTGAGAAAAGCCAGAGAGCTGGTGTTGCAAAGAGCCTGAGCCAACAGCCTGAAAAGTTCATGCAGCAAAAGATATCTTTCCCTCATGTTCAAGAGAGATTTCTAATCAGCATTTCAACCTTTGCCTTACCAGCCAGCCCAGGTGCTTTTATGGAACCTCTCAGCAGAAGGTCTGCACACCGCACAGATACGCCTGGCTTAGTGCATTCTCTTGCCTTCATTTTAAAGATGGCAAGTTGAAAGATGTGTTAGACTAAGTAAAGGACCAAAGACTCTAAAAGAGCTTGTAACAGAGCAGAGATGGGAGCTCAGCTGAGCACCACCTCAGGGCCCTCCACCTTTCCTCCCCTGTGGAGTGCCTGAGCACACTGCCTGAACACCTGCATCCCATCTGTAGACTCAAAGGAAAGAAAGTCCTCTATGAATCTTTGTGAACTCATTCTGCCTATAAAAATAAGTAAACTCCCATTTCTTGTTTTTAAAAGACAAGACTTGGTTATCTTCATGGATAACAGCCCCTTTGCTCTTTAAGCCTAACTCTTGTTTACCCCTCTTAGTCTTTTTCCCCCTGACAGGTATCAAACCTTACCAAGAGGTCTACAGAGTTCTCAAGAAACTTGAGTTCCCAGGTTGCAATGCCAGAAGACAAAGCTAGTTAAATACTCATGATCTTTGAAACCCTGGGGCAACACATCAACTCTCCACCCCATCTTCTATCTCCTGGCCGCACACCCTTGCTCTATTCCCAGTCAGACTCTTCCATGAGCTGATTCAAAGCACCTGATCCACAGAAGATTCATCTGGCACTTAGAAAAAGGGGTGGCTCACTGCTGGGCTAGGAGAGAACAGCTCAGAGAGGGGACTGGCAAAGCCCAGACAGAGCTCAGGAGGGACCATGAGACCACATAGCCTGGGGCAGAGGTGGGAGGAAGGAGAGGAATGAGCCAGGGGCTTCCCCTAGGTGAGCTCTTGTGTTATGCTTGCAGGAGCCCTTGGGTTGTCTAGGAGGGGCTCTCCTTGTCCTCCAAGTGTTCTCCATACAGGTGAAGAGGCCAGGTTTACCATCCTGTGCCACTATCCCCATGTCAGGGGCAAGGGTTTTCCCTTTGCAGCTGGGGATGGAACAGGAGGCAAGAAGCCCCTTGCTCCAGGAGGAGTTTGCGGCCTGAATCTGATACGCAAAATGTCCCCAACGGAGTCATGCGTTATATCGAGACAGCTCCCCCCACAGCAATCAGAAACGGCAGTCCCACAAGAGAAATGTCTTTCCAGCCACAAGTTTCAAAATTATTTCTATCTGCATTGCAATGAATTTGCCACTGGCAGGGGTTGAAACTCAGGAGTTAATGTACTGCAGGTTTATGGTAAGCGAATGCTTCTGGAGCCATAATTCATGTTAATTGACAGAAGCTGTCTACAACACTATGAAATATGCACATCATAGCTGCAAAACAGGAATCCCTGTGTGCATGGTAAAACAAACAGTGCCTTTCGCTTCCAAGCACCGTGATTACTTCTCTTTTTCACATCAAATAAAAACTGCTAGTTCCGCCCGCATCTGAAATGACGTGCGAATAGTCAAAGACGCATCTGTAACAAAGCAGCCAAAAAAGCAAGAACTGGGAGAGGAATGTACCTGAGAAACAGTCGACCATTCCCATCCACGCCACACTTTGATCATAAAACACGCTGAACAACCAGCTTGCTCAGGGCAAGGAAAATCATCAGGCAATTACCATTTGTGTGACCCGTTTTCATCACTTCATTAAAGAAGAGGGGCCAACTGGGGCAAACTGGCTTAGCTCCATTGAGTAGAGCACAGTCAGCCCCCTAAGATTTATCTGCTTGGAAAATGCATATATTCTGTGAATAGTTCCACTTTTCATGACTGAGCTGAATTTACAGCCTTACAGATAAGGTTAGGAGAAGATGTTCAGTTTGTGAAACCTGTGAGGGGATCCCAAGGATCTTTGCCGGGAGCACTGAGCCATGGGTAAGTCTGTTAGAAATAGAGGTTTCTGAAGTGAGATTTTGAAGGCTGGGTACAGAAGGCACTTCAAGGCAGAAAGAGAAACACACTGAAAATCTCCATTTTGCCAAAGTGTGTCACCACATGAAAGCACAGCCATCCTGTGAAGACATTTGGGTTTGACAATGTATTTAGGGAAGATTTGACAGAAGTTTGCAGAATTCCTAGCCAAGAGACACACCTTGGTATGGTGTGGATTTTTTAATTATTATTTTTTTTTTAAATGAGCTTTTTGACCCCAAAACCAGTAATGTTAAGAAATTCCATTTTAGGACACCATTCTAAAACAATTCTCTCCTGTTCCTATGGAAAATGAATACTAGCTTTGAAGCTATGAAAGCTGTCACAAAAAGAATTATCTGCTTACATCAATAGCTGTAGGGGACAATGTTTGGTCTTAGAAAAATCCATCCTAGACCAACAAACCCAGCTAATGCAAGTTAGCTCTCATTGCAGTTGTAGAGTGTTTTCCTCCTTCCTTACCCTGTTAATATTATTAAACACTAGTAACTTGAAGGAAATGTTTTGGGAAGCAAAGTCCTCGTTCTAGATTATACACAGCTAAAGATATTTTGCCACCACTGAACTCATCGATCTAAGAGTCTAGGGGTGGCTTTAAGGAAGGTACACTCACCAGCTTTCTTGTCTTTTTGCAATGACAAGCAACATGCCAGCTAACCCTGCCTGGCCCCACCATCCAAAGCACCTTTCCATCACCTTCCCTGAGACCTGTGAAAACCCCATGGACTTCCCGCTGGCCAGGATCCCCTCCCAGCACAGCCCACCATCTTCAGCAGAGCTCCCGACAAAGTGAGGTGCTATGCAGCTCCAGGCTGGCAAAGCAAGACCTGAGCAGACATGAGTTGGGGCATGGTGTGAAAGGGAAGGAGGTAAGAAGTGGCCCAAGTTGCTCAATCAGTGAGATTGCACACGGCTCAGGAGGCACTGTCACAGGAAGGAGGTTTCAACTAGGTTCTACCAGATTTTGTCCTGAAACAAATGTTACCGTAGTCCTGTCTAATTTTTTCTTGGTTTCATTTACTTGTTTCATGCTTTGCTAAGACCCAGGGTTCAGCTTTCTATCTTAAACTCCTTATGCATCGGGAGGAGCAGTGAGCATCTTATTATTGATTCACTAACTAGTGACAGGACTGCCAATCTTCACACCATGTCATCCCCAGGAGAGATCCTGGTGCATTCAACATGAGCATCTGAGGATCAAGGCGCTGCAAGTGAGCTCACCTCAGGCAGGGTTTGGCCCAAACAGGACATCATTACTGAGCCTTAACTTGCCCCTTTTGTTAGCAGAACCATTCTGCTGGTTCACTCCTGCATAGCTAGTAAAGAAAACAGTGAATGATGATTCCTTCCCCAAAAGACCTGAAACCCATGAGCCCAACCCTGCAATCATCACTCCCACAGCTCTTCCTTGACTTACACAAGAAGTTCCATGTGTGGATGAGGTTGGAGGACTTTTGGGATGAGACCTCAGGTAATCCTGACCTGACCTGACTCATGAAGCGCGGAGGAAGGAGCTCAATCCAACTGGCTCGGGAGGCAGTTCATCTTGCCAGAGGTACCTGATGCCAGTTCCTTTGAAAATGAAGAATTAATCATCTTTCTGATTAAGTTTAGATATTCTTAGATGGGGAAGCGGAAATGAGTCAAAGCTGAAGACACCATCAGAAAGGAGCAGAAGAGGAACAGTAGGTGTCAGAACAAATTGTTTGCCTTTGGAAGCCCAGCAGAAAAGAGGTGTTAAATTGCAGGAGGTCGGCGTTTGCAGGTAACAGCCTGGCCTGTGAAGCTTTCCTCTCCCCCCCCACACCTGGATGCTGAGTAAAAGCGAACAGGACTTTTCATTAATTTTGAACCTTATCCTGCAGTGTTCAAATCAGCCAGGCTTTGTCGTTAGCCCCAGGTTCACAGGTGGGGAGGGAACACAGCCCCTTACGTCCTGCCTGTCCTGACAGCGGCGAAAAGAGCATTTCTGAAACATGTCAGCCAAAATATTTGAACGAGCCAGTTTTCAAATCCCAGTGTGGACAGAAGGAGCTGCTTTCTAGCAGGTGTTAGCAGGAAAAGATAAAGCTGCTCAGCTGAAAAATATGTCATCTTTCATTTGGAAATGTGTCAGTACAAGCGTGTTAGCACCTTCGCGCCAAGTCTGGACAGGCCCTGGAGGAGAATGGCTGAACCAGCGAGGAGAGGGAGTGGGAACTTGCTCTGAGGGCAGCCCAGTGCTGCAATGCTTTGAGCAGGGGAGAGAAAGCAACTATCCTCTAATGGGAGCGTTTCAACGCCAAGGGGTTTAGGAAAGGAGTTTGCAACTGCCAGCATTTTACACCTGCTCCAGGCACAGTGTGAGGGCCATGTTTGAGGCAGCTGTGGCCATGTAGAGTCTTTTTTGCACTAGGATTTCCGAGACTGATGCTATTATGGGAGCTAAACTGGGTTCAGCGGCAGTGGGACCACTACGGGAGTCAGATTCAAGAAGACAGAGCCAGAAAGGAAAGGGGCCACCTCCCAAGAGCTCAAGCTCTTCTTGTGCTAGCCCCTACTGCTGTAGCTGCTTTGGCATCCGAGCTGGCATTTCGTATCCTGCACGCTCAGAGCAAGACCCAGCCTAGGCATCTTCACGTCCCCCCATTCGTGGCTGTAGCAGAGCTTCAAGCGCAGCATTCGCTCGGCTTGTGTTTCTCCACGCAAAGTGGCTGCAGAGTCCCGTTCACTTGGCGTTTACCCAAACAGCTGCTGATACAGTCCCGAAGAGACACAATAAAAAGTCTGGGGGAATGTACGAATTCAATTTAATGTGAAACGAGGGACCAGTTAATCTGATCCCTGAGGAACACAAAGATATTTATTTTCATGACAGTGTTCTGAGGGCTCCTATTCCAAGACAAGAACAGCTCCCATCTCTTGGATCCACGCTCCCTCTGTGCCCAAGTGGCCAGTTTTGAAGCCATCTCCCAATGTGCTGCTTGCAACCAGATTTTGTATTTTGAGTCGGATCTCTCTTTGGCACAAACAAATTGGTCACAGAGACATCTAACAGCCGCAAAGACAACGTGAACTGGGATGCTCAGATTTCTATCCTGTTTCCCAGGCACACCATGGTTTCCCTCCCATCCCAACAAATCCAGTGTGACACATCAAGTGGAGTGTCCTTTTCAATGGCTCTAAAGGGTTATTAAACATATATTTACTGAAGGACATGGTTGAGTGGTTAATAGGTGGGGGGGACGGACGGTTGAACTGGATGATCCTTGAGGTCTCTTCCAACCTTTATGGTTCTAAGATTCTATGATTCTATATTAATGAGATCTGAACGGGATAATAAATAATACATAATAAATGGCCAGTGCTAATGCCTCAGTATCCAGGACAGGTTTCTAGAGCTATATCCCAATCCACAGCTTGGGATTTCTTGCAGGAAGAAATACTTAACCCATGTAAAGGGCAAAGAGAACTATGAGAATATTAATCCTGATGGTCCTCTGACTATTAACATCAGCACTAATTACCGTCACTGCAACTTTCACTCCAGCCTTTTCCTCCATGTCTGTACATTACCTCACAGTTTCCCAAGGGAAAGCACTGCAGCTTTCCCTGCCTTGCTGCACAGCCCTGCCAGGTCTCCTGACCCTCCTCTCCACGCTCTGTGCCACCGGTGTCCGGATCCTGCTGTGCCCAACCCCGTGCTGTGGCAGCTCTAATTGTGTTGCCACAATATTGGATTAACAACGTGGTGACTCTGAAGGTACATCATGTTTTTAATTTCCTGTTTGATGAAAAAACAGCTGCTGAAATCAACTACGTTTTCATCATGCTTAAGTGGGTGATCAAAGTTCTGTTACTGTACATGATGAGAGCTAACTCTTCCTTGGATAAAACAAGAAAAAAGACCTTCCTGCCCGAATCCACTCAGGATACATAATTTCCCTGAACAGGGACTTCCACTGTCATGTAATGACAGGGCCAATTGAACGTGGTGTGCCGGCATGATGCACAGCAGCCACTGGCACCTTCACCAGAAACACATCCCCAGGGGAGGTGGAAGCTCTCAACACCATGGCAGCCACTGCACTGGGACAAGAAATGACAAACTTTGATTCAGATCTTTCTTCAGGTTGAGGGGACTCAAAGGCATTGCTCCCATGAGCCTGCCTTGGCCACCTTCCCAAGGAAGAGCCTAAGAGAGAAACCTTCAGCATGGGGGTCGGGACGTCTCTGCAGCCAAGTAGCACTAAGTGACAGTCAAAAATGACAGCAGAAAAGGAAGAGCTGCCTTTAGCTTCCTGGCTGCAGCACTCAGCCCTGAAGAAAGGGGAGATCAAAATAATTTAAAAATCAGCCCTTTTGGAAATAACAACATGGCCTCAATTCTTTACCTTCGGTAATTTTAATGGAATGACTCAGATGCTTCAAGTGCCTTAGACACTGAAATCACCTGGAATACTTTGTACAGGTGATACATGGAGAAGCAGTTTTATAAGAGGCAGTGACTGTACTGGGGGTTTAAACCCTTTCCAGCAGTTCTGATTTCCATTTCTTTTAGGAGTGAAAAGCAGTTTTTAAAGACAAGTTAAACCACTTCCATAGAAAATCCTTCTTTCTGGTGCCACACAGGGCTCACATTAAGAGCTGTGCAGTCCTGGTGGTGTCACTGCAGAGGTGGGACAGGTTGGCCATGGGGAACAGCAGGGCAGGTCTAGGCTGGGAACACTGGCTTTTCTCTGCCCAAAACCCATGTCCGGCAATGGGAACACCTGAGAGCTCTGGGCAGGCCATTACCAACACTGTGAAGAAGAGAAAAAAAAGCCTACAGTTACCCTGGGCCAGATTTGCTTTCTCTCCATGTAGGAAAAGATCTCAGCAGTTTTGGAGAAATGGTGTAGCAAGGTCTATACGTGCCATTGACCTGAGCCCAGGTGAGAAAATAGGGCAATGCAAGCTCAGACATGGACCCAGGACAACATGCCTGACCTTACAGCAGAAAGATCTAAGCCTGAGCACAGACACCAACCCATCAATATATCCATGACAATACAAGACCTGTACCACATACCTACCAAGGTTTCTGGGCTCAGCTCTTTTCGCAGTGCTTTGAGCGTGGTCAGATGCCTTGACCTCCTGCATGTAGTTCAGCATGTCCAGGCAGCCTGAAACACATTAAATACATTCTCAGAAGGAAACAAGCCCCATTTCCAAAGATTTTATAGCCTAAATGTACCATATATTGGTGCTTCACACCACAATGCATGGCAGGTCCATGGTGGGAGGCTACGTTAGTCAGGTCAAACACCAAATCCCATCCAGGAGGTCACATTGCTCCTCCAGAAGTCCAATAACAGAAGCAGATAAAAGGAACTTCCTCCCCTGAGGCAAACAGTTTTCCTGAGACATCTATGGACACATTTAGCCATGTAGAGGAGGCAAGACAAAGTCAGTGTATCGTATCTGTAGCTATGTGTCAAGGCAAAGCAGCTCCTTCACCATTTTGGGGCATGAGAACAAACAAACACTGCTATTACACTCAGCTGTCCTAGATGCAGAATGAACCTGATTGGGCATAACTGAACAAGTTACACCTCGTAGGGTATAACTGGAAAACCTTTCAGACACTGTGGTTTGGTCCTCTCCAGTCTCTACATGATGGAGCCAAAGCAGGTATATTGAGGATCTGGTCACCGATGAAGCTGACCAGAGAGATGGGGATGTTCAGCCTGGAGAAGAGAAGGCTCCGGGGAGACCTCATTGTGGCCTTTCAATGCTTAAAGGGGTCTTATAAAAAGCATGGAGAGGGACTCTTTACTCAGGTAGATAATGATAGGACAAGGGGCAGTGGTTTTAAAGTAAAAGAGAGGAGATTTAGATTAGACACTAGGAAGAAATTCTTCCCTGTGAGGGTGGTGAGGCCCTGGGACAGGGTGCCCAGAGAAGCTGTGGAGGCCCCAGCCCTGGCAGTGTTCAAGGCCAGGTTGGATGGGGCTTTGGGCAACCTGGTCTGGTGGAGGGTGTCCCTGCCCATGGCAAGGGGTTGGAACCAGATGGTCTTTTAAGGTCCCTTCCGACCCAAGATGTTCTGTCATTCTGTGATTCTATGAAGCACAGGAAACTTACAGGGGGCAGGGCCTGAATGAGAAAAATAATGGAGCAAAGTTGCTTAAAGCAAGGATCATCTTTTTCCTTTGCATTGGACAGTATAGGGAACCACAATTCCTGATTGGCAAATACAGGCACTTGTGTAATAAAATCAGAATAATAAGAGCAGGTGTGGCCATTTTAAGGAAACTGTAGGAAATATAGTACATTTCGGTTGAATATCAGTTGCTGTTTCCAGAGTTCCTTGAATAATGGAGTAATTTGTCAAAGGAAATTACAGAAGTCACATTTCAGAAGTTTTTATGGATGCTGGATGAAAGAAGACAAAATATATTTTAGATACAATCCTACAGTAATAGGGGGGAGTAAAAGGGTTATTTTTTTTTCCATCTCTAGTTTCTCTTCAAGCTCAGCCTTTTACCCAGGGGGATAATCTCTCCCTTAACATGTTAACATTAAGACTGTGTACTTCTCTGAAAGATACAATTCAGTGAAACACAAAGTATTGACCTTGATACAAAAGGAAATGGGTGACGTTCTGTGACCTCTGTATTTTATCAGGGATGAGACTAGATGATCTAATGGGCCCTTCTGGTCCTACTGGCTGTAACTCCATCAATTAATGACTTTTTGGAAGTGATTTTTTTTTTTTTCGATCCTATGCAATTCTTTTTGCATCTTCACTCAGAGGCAAGAGGTTTAGGCAGACCACGTTGAATTAAAGCTCCACATAACAACAAACAAATAAATATGCAGTGTTTTTGCTGACAAATTGAGGGTATCATGGATCAGCAGTTTTATTATAGTCCCAGAGAGAAAAGATCAAAAGACAGATCAATGCATCAGCTTTTAGTTGGTTTTAGATGGCATGCTAAGGGATTAAGAACTCAAAGGATTTCCCTTCAATCTCAGAGAATTTCCAGAACATGTAACAGTTTTAGGTCAAATTATAATCATTAACTTGAGATAACGTGTTGACTGGAGAGGAACTTTGCCAAAAACAATTTTGCACATCACTAAACACTGACGTTTGAATTCAGAAGGGAAACTTGCTTTAGCTCACCCACAAGTTTATGCAGGTTCAGACATTAAAAGGGAGGTTGGTCTTTACAGAAAACAAGAGCTGGAAGTTGTAACGCTTCCCAAGTCAGATGGGGAGTAGTCCCAAGAGGATGATGTATAATGCAGCAGAAAAATTGTTTAAACATACATGGGATCATACTGCGGTGCAGACAGACATGGCCTCTTAAAACTCTGAAAATTAATCAGCGACAGGATTGTTATTCAGCACTTCTCTGTTCTTAAGAGATCCCCAGGAAACTGGTAAATGTAAATGCCAGGGCTTATTTTTAGTAGGCAACTCATCTTTGATAATGAATAGACGGACACTTGGCAGGAAAAGAAAATACAATCTCACCCTAAAGTTGGAATTTTACATTCTCGTTACGCAGCTGCTGTATCTCAGCCAGGTGGGATGGCCCTGCTGCAGGAGTCACCGGGTGACACCACACCACCAGCCTTAGATGAAGAGCAAAGCTCTACTGGGAGGAGAAAGAGTCAGTTTTCAGTTCACAAGTAGTGGGTTTTAGACAGAAAATACCCATTCCCTGTTGCTCCGTATCCAAGTGAGCAAGCAGCGGGGAGCTCAAATATCTGCCCCAGCCAGCCATAAGTTGTATTCAATTTTGTTTCAACCCACATTCCTCAAACTTCAAACTGCTACTTCCTATCGCCCCTGCAGGCTGCTTCGCCCCTTCAGAGGAGACAAGGCAGCTGGAGAAAGTCATTTCATTAAAATAAAACCACAAAAAGCCCCACAAAAAAAAACCCAAAAAGCAGGCATCTAGGCTCCAGCTTGAAGAATTAGACAGTCCAACAATCGCCGGGTCAATTCACATTAAGCTGAACAAAGAGCAGACGGCAACAAGAAGATGAGCTAAATGTCTCCGTGGCCGCTCCCTGTCCCTAATTCTCTGTTGACTTTCGCCAGCGCCTTGTCAGAGGGGGGCTGCAGCATTTGACCCCCCGTTTCCAGGCGCAGGCAGGGAGCTGGGGACACATGCGGCAGCGTTAAATAGGCGCCTCCGTCCCCGCGTGCCCCGGCCCTGCCATGGGTGACTGCTCTCCCAAGTCAGCCTATCAGGAATTTATTGCCTCTTCTCCATCACCCGGCAAAGGAACTGTCACACAGATGTTGGCATTGTAACTCATTCAGTGTCACCGTGGGGTTCTCCGCCATTGTGTCCCTGCACAATGGGGCGGCATTCAGGGAAGGGCACGGCGGGGCTGCGAAGGTAGCCCGGGGCCCGGGACGTGCTGATGCGCTCTTTGTTGCAGCTCCTTCAGCGAGGGTATCGCCTGCCCTTGCACTCCCCTGCACCGGAGGCAAGGCCCGGAGAAGCGCTGGCAGGAAGGAAGGATTTTCTGCCTTTTGTGGGCTCTTTCTGAGCTATTTTTGTTCTCTGGGACAGCTTTTGTTGCCCAAGGTAATGATCCTTGGCCCTTATTCATATCTCTGCTTTTGTCCGGCGGCCTTTGTAGGCAGAGCACCAGGGGTGAAACACGCCAGACGCAGCACCAGGGCCAGCCCCTACTATAGATATAGCTATAAATAACTAGCTGCGAGTTATACACTATGGAATCATCCTTCTCAGAGTATTGGCAGCAGGTTGTGCAAAGGGTTTCGCGAAGATAAGGGAGACACATCCCGGCTCTGCAAAGCATCATCCTTCTGCAGATGGCAGAAGTGACAGGGTGATGAGCGGCATCCCAAAGCCTGGTCAGGACAAGCATCTTCACAGGCTGTTCCACCGCCATGTACTGTGGTCCCCACTCCTATCCGCAGGGAAGGCCAAGAAAAAAGGTTTCCAGGAGTGATGTAAACCAAAGCAAAACCTTCCCTTTGAACCTCTGCCGAACCTCCTGGGATGATGCTCTCGTCCATTCTGTGTGCTCCTGCCTTAGTGCCTGTGAGGGGACGAGATGGCAGACAACATGGGCCATGGGCCCATGGGCCATGCTCTTTAGACACACACATATACGCACACAAATATAAAAAAAGCAAAACCAGCTTCAGTCCTTAAAAGAAGAGGAGCTCTAAGGCCACATCTTTCCTCCCCACTGCCAGCACCGGTGGCATCCTCACCATACCCAAGCCAGGAAGACAAAACACGGTGGGTACAGCCTGCAGTGACACCGCTCCGCCCTGGAGCTTCCCCCAATGCCCAGCATGAGCTTTTCTCTGGCTCCCTACGCAGAGCTCCCCCCAGGCTCCAGATCTGCAAATAGTTACGCAAGTTCTCACATGCATAATATTAAGCATATTTGTTTTTGTTTTTTCAGGTTCAAGGCCTCGGAGTGTAAGCTCCGGAGGGTAGGGAGGCTCAGTTCAGACATCTAAGGCACCACACCCAGCCATGAGGAGGAGGGATTTTTTTTTAATATATATATATAATTTTTTTTTTTTTTTTTAAACTCCATCCATCAGCTCAACAGCGACAATGGTGCCAAATGAAGTCTTTCCACTCATGCAATTTTTGCGGTTTAAAATTCACCACGTGTTTAACCACGACTCCTTGGCTGGTCCCCGCAGCACCCAGGTTCCCAGGTGGTCCCCTGTCCCATCACCAGCCAAGCCTGCAACTGTTTAGTTTCTAAGCTCAGGGCAGTCAGGCCAGAGTGGATACAGGCCAAATATAATATAGACACACACAGGCCTATATTATATAAAATACACACACACACTTACACATATTTTATATATATACATATACATGTGTATATAAAAATATATAAACTCACACACAATGTGTGTGTGTTTAAAATAGAACCCCCCCAACCAGAAAATAAAATATTTTACTGCAAAATGAATGGATTTTTTTAATGCTTAGAAAAATGTGTTAAAATAAAACTAGAACATTAATGAATCCCTGTTCAAATGCCGATGAAATACAGTGCTTCTTACTGACTGTACAAAAAATTTTTACTGTTTATTTATATCACTACTAATAGGAAAATCTCATTCAAAGTGAAATATTATACTTGCTAGAGAAGGGGTCTAAGTCTTCATGGCCCACCGCGCTGTCCTCAGCAGCAAACCTATGGTACAGAGGGTCTGGAAAACTCATGACCTTGCTGAATGCAAGTTTGAAAATCAAAATCGAACTGGAGCTCTTAAAGTTCACCTTCCTTTTGGGATCCTTCTGCCCTTGTGAGCCTCTGGAGCCAGATCGTTTTCTTTGAGCCTGAGCTGGAGAAAAGCCTGCCCTCCACACCAGCCTTCTTTTTTAAGCTTTCCCCTAAAACGGGTGCCATCCACTGCGGAGAGCTGCCTGGTGTCCCCACAGGTAAGGTGACTTCCATGAATGAAGTACTTCTCTGTAGGACCTATGTACTGTCCATGATGCCTGCATTTGCAAAGAGGACCATTTCCACTTAACACACCCTGTTGATGGAAAGACCCTAGTGGGGGTTGGTAACCCAGCCAGAGAAGGTTTCTTGATAGAGGTAGGCTTTGAGAGCTCAGACCTTCAAACAGAACTGTGTGGGCAGATTTCTTGAATCATCACACCCTGTTATTAGGGCTTTGGGAAGGGGAGAGACCTGGACTATTCCAGTGGCAATTTAATTATTTTATACAAATCAGAACATCTTTAAAAGTTTTAGAGCCTGGGAGAGACTTTGAAAGCTGCATTTGGACTTTTCTTTGGGGAAAGCAAGTTCAAGTCCCATCAAGCAGAGGAAAATCATTCATGGGAATCTCCCATATCCCATATGAATACTTGAATTATTGGCCTGGGCATGGGGAGGAGGTGGGGAAGCACAGCATTACAGCTTTCTCCAGTTCTTCTACTGACAGAAGTCATTAACCCTTCTTGGGCACCAGCCCAAGTCAAAAGTTTTGGGCCTCCAATCACAACTGGCACCTCTAGCCCATGCAGAAATAATATTCAAAGGCAACTTCTCTGAGGAGGTGAGAGTGTTAAGGGTCCCATTAAGATTCCCTTGTGGTCAGTGGCCAGAGATGGGCTTCTCCAGAAGGCAAACAACCACTGAGGATACAAATTTCCTTCTAGAGGGGTATGTCTCTTCCCAGTGAAGGAAGAGGGATCCCAGGCCATCCAAGTCCTAAGGAAGGCAACCTCCTCTGGTGCCAAAACAAGGTGGCATGAATCATAGAATCATAAAATTATTTGGGTGGGGAGGGACCTTAAAGATCACCCAGTTCCAACCCCTCTGCCATGGGCAATCACAGCACCAAACCTCAACCCTTCCCCTTCTGAAATTCATTGATCCCACCCCATACAGTGCCCAGTGCACTGTGTGGATGCTCAGTTTCCCGCAAGAAGGTTATTCACACAGTGACCCATAACTTTGGCCAGATGAGAGCCCTAACATACGTAAAGGATTCTGCCAAGTTCTTGGAAGACAACAGTAAAGAAAACAAACTAATATGCTGACATAGCGCTATAATATGGAGTAATCAAGAAAAAGAGCAATGCTAACATGGCTTGAACACTACATGACTTATGTAATCCTGACATTAAAATGCCTGAAAAATGGTGGGAGGAATCCGTTTTCCTCAGAGTTCAGAAGAACACAATGCACTGGACTAGCTGGGAGGGCAGCCTGCCAGGGCAGGACAGCAGACCCCTTCCAAGTCTGACGAGTAACTGGTTTTCACCGGTTTAACGAACCAAGATTTCAGCGTGTAGATATAATAATGGCACAACCCGAGGAGATAAAAGGAGTGGGCTAACGTTCACTGTCAAAACAGGCTAGTGTGAGTCAGTTTGTTATGGTGGATGCATCTGAGTTTAACCAAAGAGGGTTTAGAGATTCTTTGAGAAATCTTATGTGGGAGATGTAGCTAATGGATGTGCTCTGGTTTTGTGTAAGTTGTATTTGTAACCACCATTGCATCTGGAGGAAAAATACATTAAAAATCTTTTTGCTTTGTACAAGTTAGTCTAGAACACCACAAATACTGAGGTTCCTCAGGAAAAAGGCTTTCTTACACAAAATTATTGAGCACAGTTTGCAATTACTAGGTACCTCTCAACCCCCAACAGGAGATCTAGGCTCAGTAACTCAGGCTTTTCACCAACAGCTCTTGCTCAGGACCATAGAACCATAGAATCCTAGAATCATTAAGGCTGGAAGAGACCTCAAGGATCATCTAGTCCAACCGTCCCCCTGCCACCTGTTACCCACTAAACCATGTCCCTAAGTACCACATCCAACCTTTCCTTAAACACCTGCAGGGACGGTGACTCCACCACCTCCCTGG
>VWZZ01007013.1:0-62110 GCA_013399095.1 Psophia crepitans | reverse complement strand
TTGGCCTTCTTGGCCACCTGGGCACACTGCCGGCTCATGTCCAGGCGAGCGTCAATCAACACCCCCAGGTCCTTTTCTTCCACACAGCTTTCCAGCCACCCCGCCCCCAGCCTGTAGCGCTGCCTGGGGTTGTTGTGACCAAAGTGCAAGACAGTCATGCAACCAAGGTTAGCTCAGGGTGAAATGAAAGCAAAGGAGTCCCAACCATAAGTGACTGGGTGACAGTCCCCCTGATACCCCCCATCAGTGACGAAAGCAAACACCCACTGAGTTGGTGGAAAGAATCTTGCTCACTTCAGTGGTTTTTGGATCCTGTCCCAAAGGGGAAAGCAATTTCCGTCACAGAAATATGCCTGCCACCTAGCTCATTTATTGCTCCTTTGTTAAATGTACTATAAAGACTCACACAATAAAGTTCCAGAAATCATCCAATATCAACAGGTTTCAGCTGGAGTGATTAACCAAAGCCCAGGAACTTGGAGAGCAAGCATATTAATGTCTTCTGGCCACTAAATCTTTCTTGCCAAGCAATAAAAGAGCCAAAAAAAGCTAAATAATTAGGAAGTTAGCACAATAACTCCAAATCCCAAAGAGGGTTCACTAACTGTTTACAGAAGATAGACTGCAATGAAAGGATGATTAGAAATATGTCAGCTGCAGGACTTTGATAGCAGCAAATCTGTCCTGGCAGGGGGAGGAATGGACTGCAGAGAGCAACAGCAGCCAAGTAACAAGAGGGCGAATTACTGGCATATCAGCCTTGGAGATTTTGCAGTCCTGCAAACTTCTACTATATTGGTCTCAGTGTAAGATAGCATCAGACATGCCTGGTTATTTTGCATAATGGGAAACAATTTAAAAAGAAGTGGACACATCATGGTGCCATGGTGTCACCTTTCAATCTGGCTGGGACCATCAATCCAGCTGGGACCGTTCATCCACCTGACAAAGCAGAGACACTCCTTGGGAGCAGCACTGCACACAGCTGTTGGAGCAGATGTTGGGCAGTAGTGACCCAAGGCAGCTTGTGCCACTGCAGCCTTGAGAAATGGAGGCAAACTTGGGCAGCATCTGATTCTGGTTTTCTGGACCCTGCTGGTACCCTTGGTATTAAAGGGCATGTGGGCAACCAGAGGGCAAGCTCAACAATTGGGGTGCTTGATCAGTGTAATCAGTGACTACACAGTAAAGCGAATTTTTATTGGTTATTCTGGTATGTTTAGGACCGTGCAATACATCCAGGGCTGTAATACTCCACAGTCCTGTCTTCTGCATGGCTGCAGCCCACTGGTAAGTGTGTATTAACACCAGCTTTGTGCCAGATCATGCAAATTGGAAAACAGGACAAGCCTACAGGAGCGAGTGGAGAGTATGAAAAGTCAAGGCCATCCACCATCAGTCACACAAGCTCCTCTAACTGTTGCATCTCACCACTCCAGCTGTGCCAGGCACCACGTGTAGAAGCTCAAGGCACCTATCAGAAGCACAGCTGAGCAAACACACACGCAAACATCCCCAAGCCAAGAGGTTGATAGCGTTGTTTCTCTCTCTTCCATGGTTTCCAGATCCAATTGGCTCTGTTTCTATGAGATATTTTATTTGTCTAATTTTCAACTCTGCAAACCCTGCCTGGAGCCCATTACACTGTCCATACACCCTGGGACTCAGAGCTGTTCACAGAAGTATGGGCTTTCAAAGGAGGGAGTAAATAGGGATGGTTGTAATAAACATGAACAGGGTACTCTAACAAGCCCTCTGAATATAGGTCCATGAAGCACTCTGCACCTCAGCCTAAGCAACATAGCTTGTGTGCCCCAGAGGGTCCCCCTGGACCACGAGGTCCTAGGCTCTCCCGTTAAAATGGCCAGCTGGAGACAAGGCGCTTTGCTCTCCTGCATCTCCTTCAGACAGACAGCCCTCGTAGCTGGTACTGGGAATTTCTGCCAATGACTTCAAAGAGGGCAGGATTCAACTCATCGTTTGAAGCCCTGCCCCATTCCCTGTCCTTAGGCAAGTGAAGGAGCCATGAGAACAGCTTAGAAACCTCAGCAGCTTCAAAGCACATCTACCTACCTTGGGAATCAAGAAGTGCCTTAAAAATACACCTCCCCTCTGCACCTGCAAAGCGCTGGAGACCCGTTCGTGCTGCCTGAGGTGAGATGAATGCCCGTGCCCTACTTGCCAAACTGCACGGTCCTCAAATGTCTGAGTCCCTGCTATTTCACATCCCCACGACGTGCTGCCTCAAAAGCTGTGCCAGCACAACGGCTTTACCTGAGTCAAACAACCATCATCAAATGAGTAAAGCCATAATCCTGTCTAGGGAGCACGGCTTGATAGTTCAGCTTCCCTGACAGTAGTGATGGAAAAGCACAGAAATATTTTTGTAACGTTATAGCAATCTCCTTCTTAATTAACACTTTATTACACTAATTCAGCCTGCTTTGCTGCTTGCAGGCCATCAGTTTGAAATCACTCACCCTCAAAGGAGCTCGTAATTCAAATGTTTTCCCACGATGTGGTGTTCCTCCCCTCCATCCTGTCCCACCCAAGCGTGAAGCCAAGCAGCGTCCCCATTTCCCTGGCAAGTCCATGGGGGCATTTTGCAAATTAAATGATACAATTCCTAAAAGGCCAAATAAAACAGGGAAAGGGGCTGATCCCCAGCCCAAGACACACAGGAGAGGCTGGCCCAGTGCATGGTCTCCCCATCCCAGGATGACAAGTTCTGGGAACAGCCCCATGTTCATGTATTCCCCCGGATGGTGCCAGGAGGGGGAGTTAATGCAGACCAAATCTGTGCCATGGCATTTGCTAACACTGACACTACGTGGATGGTCCCAGGCCAGGGCACAAGACCACATGTCGGCCATACATGTTTACTAGTGGCCATGGAGCAAAGTGACCTCCCCATACTGACCTCCTGTTGCCAGGTTAGTGCATGACTTGTTAGACACAGAGTTTAGAAAAGCAAAGACACCAAATTTTCTGTATGAAAAGGGCCTGGAGGAAACTTCTAAAGGAGGCTTGAGACACTTCATGACTCCTTGGAGGAGCTAGTTCAGGCCACTACTGCATGAGGAAGCACGTAGCCTTGGGAAAGCTCCCTTGTGTGCATGGGCCTCTGTTCCCCACTGACCGAATGGGAAAAACAGCACTCTCCCTTCTCATAGGGGTGTTGTTGGAGCTGTACCTCGAAGACCACAGGGTGTCCAGGTGCTGTCTGGATGGGAACCAGATGAGCACCCGTCCTGAGATGAAAACACAAAGAAAGACATTCTCAAACAGAGGTAATCTAAGTCAATTTTGTCATCTCCAACTTCAAAGATACAAGCTCCATTATTTTGTCTGCTCAGGAAGTGGAAAAACATTCTTCTTGTCCAATATATTCATGCTGACAGCAGGCAAACTTTTAGCCTATTGAATTAATTACCATCATTTTTAATTGAGGTTCCAAATTTCATCCAGCCTGGCTTAGGGCATGTCTACACAGATGGGCGCAGACACATGTGGGCTCCTCTGCCTGCCTTCCAAGCCAGCTTGACTCAAGCTAGCTTCAGCATTGCACCATGCTCTCATGAGCTATCTGGCTACTTGAAGGGAACTAAAACACGCTCCTAACAGACAGGGTGTAATATCTAAGCCCAGCACTGCATGAACATGGTTTCATGGCTTATGGATGAAGCTGGCTTGTGCCCAGTTGGCTTGGAGAGCAAGAGAGGAGCTCACATCTGTTTGCATCCATCTATGCAGGCATGCCCTTATATGCCTGTTTTCATGTTTACTATATATCTTTTTATTTGGCCACCCACTAATGGAAGTATTTTCACGACAGCTTTTAGAAACTGTCCAGCTATCTGTTTTACTATGTCCTTGTACTGTACAAGGCCAAAATACTGTGGTGTTCACAACAATCTGCAAAAATCAGGAACAGAAACGTACATGATTATGACAGCATTAAATAGCAACAAATTAATTACATTTGTAAAATGTTTTTTTTCTGATAATCACAGGTGCTATTTACAACACAGGTTTTATTTCATATGTGGGTGTGTGCAATGATCTATTATTTTGCAGATTCTTTCAAAAAAGCCACATTCATCAGTCCTTACTTCAGTAAACTACTCAACCAGAATTAAAATCTACAAGACATGGAAGTATCCATGGAACAAATGCAGTCACAGGAAAACAAACCGTCCCCATTTCATCTGTATTAACGTTCAGCCAAGCTCAGAATAAATACACACACAGAGACAGAGCTGAAACAATCTGAGTATTTACTACGATCAGTTTTCAGCACAGGCCACAGATACGTTTGGAGTGAGCCCAGTCACTGGAAAGAAATTCTCTGGACATGGAATAATAGGAAGTGCATGAAGTGTACAGAGGAAAAACTTTTTCAGAGGAACAAAAATAATTCAGAATTCACAGGGACATGATTTACAGTGAATGTAGTAATTTACTCAGGGAAGGAGGAAACTTGCAATAATTCATTTGAAGCGGCTTTCTTTGCATAAACATTGACCAAGATAAAGCTTATCAGAGGCATTCTTACAGCTTTTGTGCGCGATTGTAGTAGTCCATGGAGTATTAGTTATTTGGCAGTTAACATGTTATTTGGATATGAAACATAAAAGCCAATTAATTATGTTTAACCATTCATTGTCCACTGCTGGAATAAAGTCAACGCTCCTCATGACTCCTAACCAAAATCTGCTTGTGACATTGGTATCATGATAATGTTGTCAAGAAAAGGAAAAATGAAAATTCCTACCAAAACAACATAGTCACTGGGGGAAAAAAAATTATATGGAGAGGGGTGCAGAATTTGCCCTGTTGAAAAAAAACCCAGGACCACAAAACACACGTAGTAGTACTAAGACTTCCTTCCCAACAGCAGAGTTTTTAGGCCTTTACTCAAGGCAGCCTCATAAATTCAAGCACGTGGGCATTCCCAGGGGACAGCAGCACTCAGAGGCGCTTCGTGAAGCAGGTAGGTCTGCCAGTCAAACAGAACGGTTGTGCTGCTTGTGTCGGTGCCAGAGAGCAACAATTCGTACAGCGATCAGGAGAGACATCGCCTCTAACAGCTAGCACTTACAGTACCACAAACAGGAATTGCAATCATGGATCGAGGCAACATCTGGCCTGTTACTGCTGTTGAAAAGAAACAGATGTACCACAGAATGATAAACAGAACAAACCCACCGAAACTCTTGTATTTTGTACTTCTCTTGTAGCCTGTTCCTCTGCTGTCTACCTGTACTATTCATCCTATTACGATCCTCCAAAATCAGTAAAATTCAGCTTGCATGACTAAAATGCAAGTAGGTTTGACCCTGCGTGAGATCTCCATCCATCCTCAGATGCTGCATGGACAAGAGATAGGAAAGGTTTATTGCTTGAACATCTACCTGGAGGCAGGAGGTGTTTCTGCAGCACCAAACCCTGATGCAGCACCCAGGCTCAGAAAGTCAGGGGAAAGCAAGAGATATGCTCTTCTCTCATGTTTGCTATGGTCACCGCTTCTTGGATCTTAACTAAAGCTCTTCAGAACCCACAAAGAAGTAAATTAACAAGGCTGGACACTGCAGCTGCCAAAACAAAAGATTATTCTACAGTCATGAGAATTAAAATTATTCATGAGCTCAGCCAAAATCTCTTCTAAGGGGACAAATTCTCTCATCATCTGTAGAAGAAAATACCCCAGTTAAACAGAGGACTGTAATTAAGCAGTTCTTCAGGTTTGGCTGAAAGGATTTGGCCTGCAGAGATTATTGGTTCCTACTTTATAGACAATGTGGCTTACAAGAATAAGGGTTCAAATGGCTGTGGGGCAATGTGAGCAAGAGGTTTTGAGACACTTAAACCAACAAGATGACCATGGGAACTGCTCTCCACACTGACCAGAGCTTAAGGTAAAGTGATGCCTCTAACTGTCATGGGATATCTAGTAGATTTGATGACTTTCAGCTTCTGACCAGAAGGCCCAGAATCATGGGGTTTGATGCAAGATGAAGAATAGAATAGAATAGAATCATTAAGGTTGGAAGAGACCTCAAGGATCATCCAGTCCAACTGTCCCGCCCCCACCTATTAACCACTAAACCATGTCCTTCAGTACCACATCCAACCTTTCCTTAAACACCCGCAGGGACGGTGACTCCACCACCTCCCTGGGCAACCTGTTCCAATGCCCGACCACCCTTTCCGAGAAGAAATTTCTCCTCATCTCCAACCTGAACCTCCCCTGGCGCAACTTGGCAGCTGTTCCCCCTTGTCCTGTCACTAGTTATCTGCGAGAAGAAGGAGACAGTTGCATAGCTGTCCTTTGAGAGGCTACCCCATGGTCTTTTCTGGGGACACTAGTGTCAATGGTATCTACATTAGCTTCAATGTACCTTCTGTCAGGTCCTACATCTTGTTTCAGCTGGGTACCAAGCACAGGCTGAAGCCCACACAAGCCCAAGCACACTAGTTGTCTTCATTGCACAGACTTCAGCACACCTCCAGGTTCAAGACAAGCTTTGGGGAGCAAAGATTTCAGCATGTCACCGCTTAAAGCATGGGCCAACTGGCCACAGACTGCTATATCTTTTACTCCTCCGTTGAGGTTACTTGGCCTCAAGGACCACAATAGAACCTGCCACTCAGATGACTAGAAAATACAAGTTAATTTGCTGTTGTAGAGCAGGAGTACACACATTTGCAGACATGCAGATCCTGCAGCTGCCATATGGAGGTACATACCAATGTGAAGAAACAATCCAGGGTTTCCTCATAATTTGGACCCTGCACCAAAGGATGGCATGGACTGTCCAGCCTGCCCGAGGGCCACAAATGCACTGGTGTTATCCATGGGGTTGTCAGATGCTTCCTGACACATCACCTTTGCTACTATAGCACAAGCACGGGAGGCTGATACAAGAAAACTGACCCTCTCGACTCCTTTGCCACACAAAGGGACACAAAACCAGAGCAGATAATCCTGCTCATACAGATCTCCCACAAGCTTTTGCAACAAAATGCTATCAGTAACTGTTAGTTTCCATTAGATCTTCAAAAGACCTTTATAAGACCGTCCTTCTTTGCACATCAGTAGACAGTGCAAGAGAAGGATTATTTTGATGTTGCACTTCCCTTTGAGTTTGATGTTTGTCCCCTTTGAGTATCTAAGGGTGGTGGGAGCTGTACCAGGTTCTGCAGGTTTTCCCACCTGATAGGTAGGTGAGTAGATAGTTGCCAGCCATCATCCAACCCACAATTGCCTTACCTTGCTGCCTTGCAAAAAACCACAGCTGTGCCTTGTCTCCCAAAGGATCTTACGGGGGTATTTCTGACATGCGTAAGTTATCACAGTGTAGAAATAACTCCCTCCTTTCTGGAGCTGAATACAGCTCTTCATTCACCGTCAAGCTTTACCTAAATCTTCCAAAAGGATTAATTCCACTTCCAAATACCAGTCTGCAATTTTCTGTCTGCTATCAAGCTAGACTCACTGGGCATCCAAGAAAGTTCTTCCTTGGTTTTAGCAGGAAAGTCTTGTCCTTCCATCTATGGACTCCATTCCTTGCTCTCAGTAAACGACCCTGTCCTATCCCATCCAGGCGGCTCTCTCCAGGTCAGGAAAGATATGCAGTACTTACAACTGAAACATTCATTCTCTCTTCATGCACTACAGTTGCCAAAATAAACTCTCCACAAGATAGAGGCAAAAAGTTAGTAACAGAGTGAGTTATGCCCTGATTGCTGCATTCCTCTTGGCATTCCCTGGTGGCTTGCTTGCTGCGCAGCCCTTCGAGGAAGTACTCTGCATGCTAGGTTTGTTTGCCTACCCCTTTCAGGATTTAACTCTAGCAACACCTTAAGGAATGAATGAATGAACACAGAATATGAGCAAAGTGTGCTCAGTCCAGCTCCTGATTCACTTTATCCCATGCTCGCTGAGCCAGGCTGAGGGACAGGGATGTGTATTTGTGACCCACCAGGCTTGAGCTGCATGAAAGCATTCACCTTCCTAATGGTTTTTAATTCCTCACTACTCGCTTTTACTGAGTCTTTCCTTGCTTCTCTTTATCTGTGCTGAACAGAAAAACAAAGTGCTCTCATGGCTATGATGCTCCCTTTCCTTCATCTTCTTACCAGGGTAACCCATCTCAGCCCCCTCTCCAAGGCATGGAGGCCATGCTGCTCGTTGGAGCAGGCTACACAACATTCTCCCTGTTCAGCCTCCACCTCATTCCTTTCCCTCACCTCTATTTGTTTTCTCAACTGATGAAGTGCGCAGAGCAAAGCTTTTCATCGCCTACAACCCTTTCCTGGTTAAAGCAGTTCATTGAGAACACTTTTCATGACCTGCACTAACCAGACCTTCTCATATCACCATATTCAACTTTTTCATTCCTGTGGCATTAGTCACCTCTTCAATTGTTGTTTCATCACTTTGCCCATACAGAGGTATGGCTGACTGGTTCATTCGTTCCCTAACCACCTTTCTGGTCTTTTTACACTGCAGCGCAGCTTGGGCTACACTTTGCTCCTCTGGGGTGTCATGGTGAAGGATCCACACAGCCTCACTGCTCTTGGCATCTCACTGTCACCTCCCCTCGGAACTTTCGGCTGCCCGGGAGCTTTTTGGACAATCAATTTTATTTCAGTAGCCTGAAAGGCCACCAAGTGGAGGGATGTCCCAGGTTTATGTCCCTTTCGCAGATATAATGTCCTGTGCTCAACAAATCTCATGAACCCGGATTCATTATATTGTACGGACACCTCCTACTAAATGCATGATTCAAAGCCTCTGAGGATTGAAGCCATATAACCATCACTCCCCCGTCCCTTCAGCAACTTCAAAACATGTTTAAGGCTTATAAGGGTAATACCTTAACATCAAGCAAATACTAAAATCTTCTTTATACTGGACAAGAATAGAGTCCTACCACATGGGACAGTCACTCTCTTGTCATGGTGAGATGACCTCCTGAGTACACCGATGACGACACCCATAAATTACACCACCCTTCTACAAACAACTGCCAGAACCTGGCTAGAAAAGCGTCTGCTTTGTGCTCCCATTCTGCTTTGTTGCCATGTCTCCACGCCGTGCCCTGGGTTGCAGTCACAAGGTGACAGTTGGGGTGATCACCTGAAGCAGAGCTGGGAAACTGGGACTCTCAACCACAGATTCCTTGGGAACGCTCGTGTCAGGCACTTCTCAGCACTGCTGCCTGCGAGGAAGTTCATTCTGATGTTTTTTAGCATGAAAACTTGCACCTCTCCATCAGTTGACCTCATCCCTTCCCTCCATTCTTGCTTCAGCTATTTATTCACCCCAAATAACTTCCATGGCTGGCAGGGGAAAGGCGAGCCGGCTGTGAAAAGGAAACCTCTTGTGCACTACGTGCTGGGTGCAGACGTGTTAGCATTGCCTCTGCTCAGTGGGAGCCAGGAGCTCTTTAGATTCTACAAGCGGAGCATGCTTCTTGCCCAAAGCCTGCCAATTTATTAATTAAAACCTGTGCTCTATGGAAAGCACTGGTGTCCTAGCTGGGAGCACGTGCTGCATCCAACCCAGGCAAGTACCCTCCTGCCCCGCTGCCCAGCACACCCCAGCTCCCCAGCGCTGGACACTTGCTAAAGCAGACAAGTGGCTGGCTTGGTCGTTTGACCTCCTCTAAGAATCAAATAGTAGCTCACTGTGATATGTTCAAGGCTGGTTTTGAGGACCAATTTTCTTTCCTGCATGAAACACGTTTGCCTTGAGCAGACGGTTGCCTGCCTTAATGGGGAAAATGTTTGTTAGATTTTAACTGTTCCCGAAAATGGTTCATGTCCTCTAAAGTGTTAGGTTAGTTGTAACCTCCTAGAGCAACATATTAGCTTTCTATTAAACACATTCATGTGTTATTTTTAGGGATGGATGGCACAATCTGTATAAAACCTTAAACTGCATGAATATTTTCAGAGTGGGAAGAGGACAAGTTTCTGAGCAAGGACAAGCCAGAAAAGCACTCTTAAATGAAATGGAATGTTACTGGAACATACAAGCACTTGGGAATATTCAAGATACGCCTTGATACCCAGTCACCACAGTGTAGATATGAATTGGAACGAAGATCAGCTTCATCTGATCCATAAAGGTGAAGCAAACAAACTCCTGTGATAGTTCTGGTCTTTGAACATGAGACAATTGCAGCTGAAGCAAACGTTCCCCAAAGTTCATTTTCTTCTGCCAACAGCGCTTCTAAGTGCAGAGGCAGGGTTGCACCTGCAGTGTCAGTGGTTTCACTGGTAGATTACGGTGGGGGTTAAGCATCCCTTTATCCAGCAAACGTACACAATTTTGAGCTGCTAAAAATTTTCTGCTTATGAAAAAAGTACCTTCAGCAACAGCAAAAGAAGTGCTGAAGATCCAAACAGCAGTTTAGGAGCAGCTTTCTGAGTTGTCTGAGGATTTTTTTGCAAGACTGAGTTAAATGAGAGATGTGACAGTGTGCAGAGGCAAATCACCGTTAGTCTAAATGGGCACAGAGTGGATATGAGATGTGATGAAACTCCTCAAATCACCACTGGCAGAGGCAAGAACACAGTTTCCAGCTCCAGGTTTTCTACTTTAGCCATTAAATCAAGCATTCAGGCTATTACCCTGGCTCTGTCTGCTGTGGTAGGCTGTGGTAATTGCTAGTGGACCTGATTTCAAGAGGAGAAGAAATATCCTTAGTTTCCAGCAAAGGCGGCTATTTACAGTCTCTTTGCCTGGGATCTGTGCAGGTCCAGCTTAGCAAGGCATCTTCCTACAAACCAGGCACCGAGCAAGACTGTTCCCACCAAGTATGTTTAATCAGTATGCAGAGACTGTATAAAAGGAAAACTGCAAACTTAACCAAGGCAAACAAAATGAACGGCAGATAGCAAATAAAAACAAAGATCTAATTTTATGAATCACTGGAAAATCCCACCAGCTCAAACATCAGAATCCGCATTTAAATGCAGTTTGAGCGAAAAGGGGCTGACTTTCAAACCCGCTCTCACTGGTTTTACCGTCGCCATTTGAACATCTTATATTGGATTTAAAACTATGACATTAAGAGTAGAATAAACCCACGGAATTAATTCTGTCTGGCTTTGATATACCGGAAAATATACCTGGTGCAGACGTAAATCTGTTTTATTATAGCAGCGTAATGACATTATATTAATGCACCGCACACCCTCGGTGCCTTGCTGAGCAGGAGATCGCTGTTAATGCTGGTTCAGCCGCACCCAGGGACACAGGCGAGCAGAGACGCGGTGTAACTGCTCGGTTGGGATGGAGAGGTGGGTCCCCAGACAGGCAGAGGGGAAATTAACTCACACAAGTGTTTTTTATAAAATTTCTGTGGTTAAAATGAAATGCAAAATGAGCAGGTCAAATCCCTTTTACGTTTCTTTGCACGGACAGACACCAGCGGCCTGTCGCCACACAGGCTGCGGCTCTGCGCAAGCACTGCAAGGCAGCCGACGGAAATTCAGCGGCTGCCTGATGACCCCTTCGACTTCCAAGATAACTTTCCTGAGATTTTTCTGGACAGAACTCTGTGCTGCACTGTGCGCACAGAAAAAGCTCCAGATTTTGGAGGAAAACGTCCCAAATCAGACATGCTCTGCCCATGGCCTGTGTACCTACTGTGCAGGGCTTTTGGTGAACACTTTTAGCAGCAAAAGGGTTTTTAACTGCCATACATGAGAATTGTAGGCTTTTGCCACTGGATCTGTGACCTGGAGAGACACCTTTTGGGATTCAAATGTCTATTAGTGGCTTCTTCCACCATGTGGATCCAAATTCACCAACCCCAGTGATCAAGTTCAGTTCTAGGTCTTTCCACCCTTCCTGACATGCTGCTCGTAGATATAAAGCAAAATTTGGGGTTGGACTGGCAGAAATGAGCATTATCAGCCCAGTGCCACAGGCTACTAGACCTAAGCTGACCACCCTCTCTGGGACACCACAGACCAGCTCCTGTCTGAGACGCATCCAAAGGGCAGGTACAGGGAATTTGAGGCAGAAAGTCCTTTCTCTTTAAAAAAAAAAAAATATATATAAAAATATGCCTGAGCAATTGATGCAACTCCGAAACCAGGTTTTCAGCTGATTGACCTGCAGGCCTGAAAAAAAAAATAATAAAAGAAAACCTTCAAAAAATCCTCAAACCAAAAAGAACAGCAAATAACTCGTCTGAAATGAGGCCCAGTGCACGAACGTGCTTGGCCATGCTATCGCAACATCCGCCCCGCACACAGGTTACCTCATGCAGCAGAGAATGACCCCCATGAGACAGTCTGGGGAGATGAGATAATGCTTCTCCTTATCTTGAAGGTTCCTGACACAAAGACCCACGCAAGGATATTGTCACAGCCCCAAGCTACCCTGTATGAAGTCTCAGGAATGTGGGCTCAGCTTTTCAGCTCCTTGCAGGAACCTCTTTCCTTCACCTCAGATGTTTCTAAGCAACATACAGCAACGACATTTATTAGCAGGCATCACTACCAACCTTTCCTTAGCTGAAACCTTCACAAGTCCAGCACAAACCAAGTTACTTACTACTTTTGCTCTGTGCAGAAGCTTTTTGCAGACAGCTTTAACTTAAAGAGCTGTGCTCCAGAAGCCATTTGCAGCTCAGCTCCCTGACAGTAACTCTGCTGCGCCACAAACTCACGATGTTATAACAGATTTACGGCACTCTTGTGATAAACGTAGGTTCTGATTTGCAAGGATCGTTCCCAGACCACATTTCAGTGTGTAAAACCAGCTGTGTCTGCTCCATCAACATTCACTGAAGGAATTATAAGAAGTAGTGAAGGGAGAGAAGTTTCCTGTCTCTCCTTAGATGCAGAGATGACTTAGTAAGGTTTGGCTTAAAGAAGTATACACGTGTATGTATGCTTTTTTTCAGGGTGGAAAACAAGCCCAAAAAATCTCAGCCCAAAAGCTGAAAATTGTAACAAATTGCTAACTGAAAACGAATTAGAATGGAACCCATTATGCAACTTTATCTTTGTTATGCTAATTTACAGCTACTATTCCCTTAGGCCTACTATAATGCCAAACTCTAGTCTCTTATCAATCTTTCCTTAGGACAAGAGGATCATGTGGTCTCTTATGTTAAAATAGTATGCAAAAGAGATGCTGTGGATTTTGGTTCAATTTTGTAACCCTGTGTCTTCAACAACTTCTGCACTGTGTTTTAGAGGAGCAAGAGCCATCAGACTGACGGTAGCAACAAACTGTCTGTCCTTGGATTCATGAGCCTTGAATAAATGCGCAGGCACACTGGGGCATGGCGTGTGGGTGTGGGTACAGAGAGAAAAGTTGTACAGGTCAGAAGCACACAGCATGCTATGGACTAACTACATATTTTGTATTAACATTTTAATAGCTCAATCTCATGATAAAAATTGCAATGAGGGGGGGAGGAAGCAGGTTGAATCCACCCAAGGTGGCATGTTCATAGAGAAAAGCAAATCCTGGTACATCATAACACCACCAGCGCCATCACAAAGGCTTATCCATGCTGCCATTCCCTGAGGGACATCTGCTGGGCTCCTCTTCCCTTGCCACCCTCCCAAGTGGGCACGTGCCTGGAGGGTTCCTGTCCCACCCTCTGTTCCTCACTTCACTGGCACTGGCAGGAGCACTTTGCACCGCTAAGTGGAAGAAAACGTAATTTGCTCTAGGTGGAGGATGTGACTGTAAAGCACAGTCCCCAACACCGCGCTCAGCTCTGTGCCCATCATCTGGTATACATCAAGGGCAAAGATGCTCCAGGTTCACCTTCTTAAGGGTGTTTCTACCCCAGCAGCACCCACCAGTATTTCTAAGTTCTGTCATCTCTCACCATGTACATAATGTGCATGTGGTTGTATTTATGAAAAATGGATCAGTGTCCGTATCGAGCGCGATGTGGGTGAGGGGACTGGGAGAGGGGGAGGGAATGGCAGGTTTGGAGCAAGGCCCTGGCAGCCTCACCATCCAAGGGGGCAGAGAGCAAGTGGTAACTTGAACATCTGCCATTCAGCAACGTGGCTTCCTCCTGAATCAGCGATTCGCTTGATGCTGTGTGGGAATGCCCACGGGACACGTTTTGGAAGGGTTAGTGAACAAGTGCGAGCAGCTGTACATGCTCGCTTTGAAAGCATATCCTTTCCTTTCCAGGACTTTATACATATCAAGATTTAACTCTTTCTTGCAATCTACTCCCTTTTCCAAGGATACCCCTCGCTGGCCTTTAAACTAACCATTTGCCATTGCATAAATACAGGATAGATTCTTTGTGAGCAATTTAACTTGTTTTCCACCCTTTTTTCCTGCCTGTTGGATACAAGAGTTATTCCCTATGTGCAGTTCCTCAGCTGGTGAGTTACCAGTGGTGACTGACCCCCATCTGTTCATAAATCCATGCACACAAAACCCAGCTCACGCGCACCCAGCATCACTCCAGTCAACACATCGCTCCCCTCTTCCATTCAGCTGAAGCATAACCTTTTTTTTTCCCCTTCACATGAGCTCTGGGTGCAAACTGGCTCATCATCCATCTGATTACTCTTGCTAGTGGTTGCCCCTGAATAATCCTGCCGCCAAAGTGGCAGCCAGCTATTGCTCAGCCACACCACATGTCTCTAATTAAATTCCCTGAGTACAGATACCTGTCAAAGACCTTTAAATGACGCTTTTTCCATTCAGTACCTGATGCCAGGGGAAGGGTTGGCTTGTTCTATTTACCCTAGGACTGCCAACTGACACCATTATCTGTGATAATGTCACATTAATGGCACCTTAAAAACAAGGAATGAAGACTTAAAACTGACCTAAATTTTTTCACACTACTCCTATGCTAAGCACAGACGTATACCTGCATGTGTCTGGGATTGAACAATACAATATCAAATCCTAGATATCTATTGGGGTGTTTTCTTTTCTTCTTTAAAGCCATTTGGATGCACTCGAACAAAAATGATTGCACTGTGCTATCTACTATACCATCATCTTGCAAATACTTCGCAGCCATGCCCGAGAACATCGCAATTCCCATTATAATGGAGCACGTGCTGTGCCCCCAGAGGTGTCCTTGTGGGGCTGGATTCCTGTATTTCAGCCTCTGAAGACATGATGTAGGTTGCAGACAGCCTCATAAGGCACCCCAGCCTGCCTGGGGGTTATTCAAAGCAGCGATGAGATAATCCAATCAACCTGACAACTCATTTGTTCCTGTGAATCTCCTGTGCAATGGTGGAAATGGCAAACTGGTTACAGGAATGGCTGGTTCAACAAATACTTCACCAGCAACATGAACAGCAATATCCCCACAAGTGTCAAACTGGGCTGTACATTGTGTTTGTGGACTGGCAAACAGCATTTCATAGGAACCATGGAAGCTGGGAGCACAGCAGAGGACAAACCCAGCCCCACGGCCAACATCTCCAGTCACAGTGGCCCATGTTTAATCCAATGTCTTCTGGTGTCAGAGGGCACAAAAAGCAGTGCTTCACCCCAAAGAACTTGTGGTCCACAAGAATCTCAGACCTTTGGGGCTTCAGCAGGGCACAGCTGGATGTGTAGTGGGGCACAGGAACCATCCTGCCCTGCAGCATGTAACATGAGATAAAATTCTTGTCATCTCCATAATCCTGGAAATTTGTCCCAATTTATTCAGATGAAACGACCAGGATGCATTTGCACTCACTGTGACTCCCTGTGACGGCAGAGGATTTGCTGCACACCAGGGTTTGAACTTCTTAACAAAAGAGGGACCCCAAGCCCAGCCCTGGAACAGCACTCCTGCTTAGCCTTTAATTTGTACATGACCCACGGCCGCGTGGCACGAGGAAGGGGAGTGGGTCCGAGGGGCTGCCAGACCCTGTGAGAAAGTTTTGCCTTGCTGAGGGCTGCTGGAGACAGGGCTGGTGTCCTCTCCCTCGTCATCTGTTTTGTTTCGTTCTGTTTTTTTAAAATTTGAGGCAACCGAGAAAACCATGTGAATAACCTCAAATTTTAACCCAAACCAGTCCCGTCTCCCTCACACACACCTCTCTACCACTCCACTTAATTTCTACGGTTGTTTTTTTCCCAACAATGTCCAAGAAGGCAACAAAGTTATAGGAAAAGAGGGTGTTTATTAAGAGACCAATTCTGCATCTTTTCCTAGCTTGTATTATTTCCTTTCTCTTTCCTATTTCAGAGAAATTTCAGAGAAAACCACTTTCTTATCCCTGCTGCTGCCAACCACCTACTTACAAGAGAATGAGTCCAAAACAAACTCATTCATTTCAGTGAAGATACTTTGGAATTATTTCATTGTAACTCCAAGTATGAATTTCCCCCCAGTCCATCGCTGTAAGGATTCCTGTTATGCACTCAGATTTCAGCCTGTGTCCAGCGGTCTTAATAACTCAATGTCACAAGAACTCGGTTACATGAGAATTTAGAGCACAAGCAGAGGCATTGCCAGTCTTGTCTCAGTCAATAATTGGTATTCACCTGGACGAAGGTGCAAGGCTTTTTTTTTTTTTTAAGGCATTTATTAATTCATTTAAAAATAAAAGAACAAGAAACAAGATTCTCCATAACTGCCTTAGATTTAAGGTTTTTTTTTTCCTGACTCATGGCAGCGTGACATGGGGAGATGTAGACAACTGGAGCAGGCTGATTTCAGGATAGTGGAAGAAGTGTTACCTTTCGGAGGTGTAGGCTCTGCGTTTCTATATCCCCATTTTGGAAGTGGAAATATTTACAGAATATTCATATCCCCAGCCAAGAGGATTTTAATTTGAGGATTTGATATGTTGGTTTTACCTTTATAATGAAAAGATATTTAAAAAAAAACAAAGGTAACAATCCACATGGTCATTCAAACCAATCTATTCAATTTATCCCATCCTCAAATTTCCTCTGAGAAAAGTCAGACGCATTGTTGGCACACGGCTCTGAAGCTCTTGTTTAGTTCTCTCATGTAAAATGATTAGGTACTGAAATTTGTCTCTGTTTATGAGCATAACACGCTGCAAAGCACACAGGATACCCAATAACAACTGTGCTTCAGCCACACGTGACCCCTATGGAAAATGGGATTGCTCAGAAGGACATGTACCAACATACAGACAACAGGATTTTTTCTTCCTAATTATCCACCCGCATGCGGGAAGGCAGGGTGTGTATATCAGTATATCTCTGAAGTCTGGAGGAGAGGTAATACTCAGGATTAAAACTTCACAGACACGTTATTTCTTGCCATACAACATGGAAATATCAAAGTTCACACCCTGCTATTTTGGAAGATCAAACCAAGCATGGATGGCAGAACCTGCCAGGCTGAAAAGAGCGCCCCTTTGGGACTCATGCTCACTACCTTAAAGCACTTGGATGGGTTTTTTTCCCCAATTTTTAGTTCTTCCATATTATATCTAGTCTATGCACTAATCCAAGAGAACTTGCAAGGAGTAGCAGTGAAGACAAGGAAGATGGAAACGCCCCTCTGAGTTGTCAGTGTTTCAGGACATGCCCCCTGCAGCTCCATCACTCATTCACTGACGCTCGGTTTCCAGCCCTGCTCCTCCCAAAGCCCACCCAAAGCCTTTGGAGAGCTGAGCGTTGCACACAGCGTTTCTGTGTTGTGCTGTGCAACCATTTCCTCATCTCAAAGAGTCTTATTGCCTCCTCAAAGGTTCTTCTGTCCCCCACTCATCTTCCTCACCCTTCCCTCATGGCTCAGCTGATTGAGACCAGCTGCACTTGTCGCCGATGCTCAATGCTTCCCCCTCTCCTAAGCAAAAACATCCTTTCCAATGCCCCAGCCCATCCTCCTGTGGGCCTCGTAGCTTCTGTGCACGGCTCAAAAAAAAGCGTCTGCTCACTTGATAGTAGCAGTGGATCGCTCTCACTGGCACAGGAGACGGTGCTCGTTCCTCCTGCCTGCTCCCTCATGGGTTATTTAGATCATCCTAACCAAGTGATGGCAAACCGTAACTCCCCGAGAGCTGTTTTCCCGTTTCTCATTTCCCTTCTTCCCCTTCCTGAAGCTCAGGTCTTTCTGTAGGAGGGTTCACAAATGTTTGTGCGTTGGTGCTTGCTTGCCTGCCACACAGCAGGCACCAGGCACACCGATACAGCCAAATTGAACAGATTTAACGACTCCTGCAGCAGAAGTGCCAGGGCCCTGCACGTGCTCTGCTTCTGGAGCCCAATGGGGAGAACCCCTCTTCCACTCAAGAGGCAATATTTTCCCATCAGTTACGATAAAAGCTCAAGCTGGAGATGAGCTGCAGAGATTGGGCTGGGTGGTTCAAGGATTGATAGATTAGAGGAGCTGCTTCTCCTGGGAGGAATCTGGGAAGAATCAGAAGAGACAGACTGTGTCAGGAGCCAGCCATCCTCCGAGGTCTTCTTGATGGTTCTGGTCTCATCCATCCCCGTGCAACGTGTGTGTCTCTGCCAAGACTTGTTCCAGCTGCAGGAAAAGACAGGTTTGAGGAGAGAAACCATAGCAATAACTGTGGGCATCCTCTGGTCTCCAACTCTGCCTGTTAGCAGTGCTCTTTCTAGCTTTTTTTTGGTGCAGGTTTGCACTGGGGTTATGGAGGTCTGCAGAGGAAAACGAATTCTTGGTAGCCTCCAGAAATAACACATGGACATGCTAAGGACCACACACCACCGTGCTGTGGAGGACAAGCTGTAGCTCCACACAACATGGACTACTGGCAGGATTGGTGGCATCACTGAGGCACTTTGTGCAGTGTCAGACTCATTGCAAGTTTTCTTCTGCTTTAAAGGTCTCTAAATCTCTTCTTCCCCCTCCAAAACACCAGTGTTGCCTATCAATCAGATCCTGGCAAGGAACCAGCAAAACAAAGAGGCATCAGAGAGACATGGGACACCAGGGAACTGTTGGTGCAGAACCCCCTCTGTACTGCAAACATGGAGGTCAGCAGAGACAGGTGGCCCATGCTACCACTGGCTGAACAAACCTCCCAAACCCAGCAACTTCCCAGGCTGCTGATCCCATCTGTCCCTCAGGTACCAGATCCACACACTTTCCTCTGAGCTGAAGAAACTGCCCTTGACAGCACCCTGAGATGCCTCCAAAGGACACTTAGCAATTTAAGAAAAAAATTAGTGCTCTTCAGAAGTGACCAAGCAGCACCCTGTGAGGTGCCCACGGAGCCAGCTGGCCCCTCCAAGCCCTGGCCTCTCCTTCCCAGGCCCTCTAGCATCTCATCAAGAAACTTTCCCAACTGGGGCATGATCTGCTGTGCCAGGGGCTGCAGGAGAAGACATTCGCTTGCAGGTGGAGGCATGTCAGGAAAACCGCCAGGCAAAGTGTTAAGCAATGATCTATAAGCAAACTAGCGCACAAAGTGCCCACCAGCTACAGGCGGGAGCAGTGCTGAGGAGCCAGCTTACGTCCCACAGCTGCTGTGTCTTGCAGCAATCCCAACTCCTCTTCTGCCAGTGCTCTGCCTTCCCCCACCCACTTCTTACCCCTCTGGGGAGCTGCGGCTTGGATTTTAAAATCTGAGAGGCAGGATTATCATCTTGGTTTGTTCTGGTGTGGTGTCACAGGGCCCTGGGAGTATTAGCGTACAAAGGATGACCAACACCCCTTGCCTCGACCCAACGTGTGGCCAGCAGGCAGCGTGATGACACACCATCTGAGAACAACGCTTGCTATCACAGTCTCTTTTTGTAGCCAAAAACTCAGCACAGGCAGAACCAATGGATGGAGATCAAAGTCATACATTTCAGACACAAGGTCAAACGGGCTGTTGGTGGAGGAGCAGGCATGGGCTGCAGGCTGAACCATGACCACTTGCTTTATCCCCAACCCCCTTGTCATGCTGGGACCTCCAAGAAGCACCAGACTGTAACAATGCAATCCAGGGGCTGCTCTGGTTTGTGCTCAGTGCTAAAGAGCGAGTGGAGCCAGATTCAGTTGCTCCTGCCATCTCTTCTCCATGTCTTTATTGGGAGCCAGTTGGCCACACCAAGGGCAAAAGAGGAGCCCACAGCGGCAGCAACTCTGCTGATGACCCTGCTTTGAGCTGGAGATCAGACTGGAAACTTCCAGAGGTCCTTGCCAGGCTAAATTATCCTACAACCCTATCAACTCTCCATTACCCTTCCACCCCATGCTGCGATCCTCCACAGGAAAAGCCCACCCAGGTGAGGACGGGGGCACTTGGCAGCCCTTTTCCCCACAACCTGGGCACATGAGGCAGAGCTTTCATCTCTACCCCTGGTGCTTCGAAAGCCTCATGAATTTTTATCAAACACTAATGGTTTAATTCCTGCTCACATATGTAGGAATCTTGCCATAAGCCTGAGCTTTTTTGGGGGGGTTGTTTTGTTTCTTTTTAACTTTATAACAACGTTAATTTTACAAGTTCATAAATCAACTCCTCCTTGCTCTGCCCCACACCTCCTGTCTGGGCGTGGCTATAAGCAAATGAGACCATTGAATGAAAATTAACTTTTTTTTCTGTCTTTTTTTTTTTTTCCTTTAAAAATTGCTCATGTCTCCTCACAGCCTCAAATATTTCATGCAGGTTGTGCCATGTATTTCACAAGCTAAGCCAAGAAAAACACCGCCTTCCATATACATGGCAAAAAAAATGTTTTCCAGGGCTCAAAGCATTTCTGTCTTTGGCAGAACCTTTTCTCAAAGCATACTGAAGGAAAAGTTTGGAAATGAAATACGAAGAGTGGTTAAAATAATATTTTGGGTAGAGATGAGCCCAAACCAAACCCCAGACTAGAAAGCCAGATACCCCCCTAGATACCATTCCCAAAATGAGGAGGTTTGTTGTGATACTTGGAGAAGAACTGGGAAACGTTGCAGGTCTCCCACCATGTTTAATTTATTAATTGAACTTATAAAAAAAACTTAACCCCTACTAGTCCTCAGAGCTAATACAGATCCAATTATATTTATATAATAGATTATATTTACCCGGACTGGCCCTGGGTGGGTTAGATGGGGGGTGGACAGGCTGTGGGGGGACAGATGGGGGTCCAGCATGGCAGAGAGGACCCACATGAGCAACGGGGCTTTGCTGAACCCAGGCAGGAAACCCAAAGCTTCCCTGCGTTTCGGTGTGGCTGTATCTGTTATTTGGATCCAGCCTGTCACTGACGTGGGCACAAACTGTGGTGTAATTTGGGGTTTCAGACCCAGCATTTAGGACTGGATCCAAAACTGGAATGGAAGAAATTTGGGAAAGAGGCTTTTAAGAGTTTAATTTGAAACAGAAAACCCATGAATCTATTTTTGCCCTGGTCTTTAATTGAACTTTTTTTTTTTTAATCCTCTAGTATGCCTGGGCTGTTCAGGCATCCAACAGCAACTTCTCAATATTAAATAGGAGGCTTTATGCTATCTGAGTGGTAAACGAATGACAAACTCAGCTCTGTGTGCCCCCGCTGTTCTGGAGAAGTGAACAAACAGCGAGTTATGGCTCGGTGCATTTACTCAACTGCAGCCGAAAGGAAAGCCAACTTTAGACAAAGCCTATCTTGACAACAGATTTCAAGAGGATAATTGCACCTACTAATTCATAAATAGTCTCAGACACTGATAATGTCTTAGACTCAGAGGCATCTTTACTTTCTGTATCCCAGTAAAGAGTCCATGTGCATGACTGTAAAATTAAGACAGTTTAATCATGTAAAGTGTATTTTACTCTCTAGTTTAATATTTTTTACAAACCTTAAAATAACCTTGAAAATATTTATCCTACTACTTGACAGGATTTGGGTTTGTTTTTCCATTGATTTAGTGGCTCTAACACAGGTCTCAAAATAGAGTACTCGGGGGAGGGAGGGTGCTATTTTGCTCCAGAAGCTGAGTGTATACCCAGCACATCAGCCTGCACCAGCCTTGGTGTGCAAAGCACCTACCATTGTGCACCAAAACTGCCCCGGCTCCCTGCCACCTACGGATGGACATGCCCTGGGCGCTGGCAACTGCTCCGCTCCATCCCACGCTGAGCCAGGGGTGCTTGCGGCTGATATCTGCAGCACAAGCAGGTACCCAGCCAAATCCTCCCCCATCTTCAATAAGCCAATTAACCACACCTCCGTTCCCCGGCCTCGAAAAAAAGGACAAGTCTTGCCTAAAGTGGTGAACCTTCGGTGAAACACACTGGATAAGCGGATGCTACCTGCTAGTAGGCAAAATGAAATGTATCAGGCATGAAGGGTCTACAGGGCAGAAAAGATGACTCATTTAAAAATCCTATTTTTCATGAGAAGCATCATGCTTTTTTAATGTTTCATGTTAAATCCTAGCCCATCCCAGCTTGACAATTCTTGGTCTGCAGGAGTCATATCCCACCTTTAATGCATACAGCTCCCCCCAGCACAATTCCAGCTCTGCCCCAGCAGCTCCCTGCTCCTCTGCCCAGACCCTTGTTGCCTTGGATGCACGGGGAGGGACTCTTGCCCCTCTCAGCCTCCTCAAGCTGAGAGGGGAAATTTTGGGAACCACAGGCATCCAGGCTGAAAAGCAAACACAGAAGCTGATTTTGTAGCAGATAATGTTCTGGGACTCCATCAGCAAAATCTTCAGACTTGGTCACCTTTAAAAAGAAAAATAACTCCATGAAGACTGCTCGCATATACATCCATGCACACACAAAAAACACTTATTAGCTTAATAAGGTGAGTATCAAAATGTAATACAAAATTATCTGACATCTTTATTGCTTAGAATGACAGATTCAAACAAAGCTAACCCTTTAATTATGTTTAGATAATGTAATTTGGCACAAGTCATAAAGCACCCCTTTGGCAATGCCAGATTAAATATTTTACATGTGCTTGGGCAGCACATTGCAAGATTGAAAGCGGTATTTTCACCCAGTGCTCCGGAGCAGCAACTGCCATAGCGCGAGTGGGAGCAAGGCTCAGCACAGAGGCTTTCCCCAGTGGAAGTTGCTCCAGGCTCATGGGGACCCCAGCCCCACATCCCACTTTGCACAGCTCCCCTTTGCACCCTCTGACCCAGGAGATCGGCACCACTGGTGTTTGCCAAGAGCAAAACTAAAGGCCCTGCTGATGCCAACGGCACCAGAGGTGCCTCTGTTACCACCAGCGGGGTTTCCTGGGGCAGTCACCTTTCTGCCCACTGGGGCTTCTCCAAGTCCTCCTTTTGTGTACGAAAGTGTGGGCTTTCACACTTTATGCCACAAAAACTTTAGCTAATGGCCTTTGAGAAAGTAGATACCTGAGATTTCAGAGAGAGGATGAAGCACCTTGAGCTGTTCTGCAACAGGTCAAGGAAAACACAGCAGTCTCAATGTCCACGTGCTCAGGGCTCATCTTTCCTATTGCTCCTAAGTATCTTCCCAAGAAATGAGATTTTGCCATGCCAGGCTTGCTGCCTGGTTCCTCTGTAGGAAGCTCCCCAAAGGTCCAAGCTCTGTAGCCCTGTTCCTCACTGGTGAGCTAGAAATGTTAGCGATGCTCATTCCCTAATTCAAAGGGTTGCCAAGAAATAAACATGGCCCTCACTCCCAGAACAGGTCCCATGAAGCCACCTCTCCACTGTGAGCACATCAGGTAAGCAGATGTAGTTGAAGTTAGAACAAAGGGCCTGGAGATCAGGATAGCCATTTCACTGGCAAGATACTGGTTGCCCTTCTCAAGAGTCTGCGTTTTCCACAAGTCACCACCACCACTCTGGGGACGTCAGTTCACTCTCAGCCCTCTAAGATACACCTGATTACTCTGACCATAACCACCTACTCAAACATTTGTAAACCCACCACTCCCAAGGACCAGGCTTGTCTGGCCTAACCACATGGGTCCTCCAGAGAGGTTTGTCTGGCCAGGTTCTGTAGCTACAATTGCACGGTAGCACAAAACTGATAGTCATAAGCAAATGCAACACAGTAGGATCTAGCCAGTTGCAGAAGAATGTGGTTGCTGTTGGTAGAAGTTTGTTTGTATTACAACCTGTTCCACATTCTTCTATTAACTTTCTTCCATCCTATATATTTCTATGGGCTCTTTACTTAGTACCAGTAGGAGCTTGAGACCATGCTATCCACATGTTAAAACACAGTAAAGCTCCAGAATTTAACAGAATGCATTCAAATTTGTGTGCAAGATGGACCATCACACATCAGATATAGATGTTTCCTGGTCTGCACATCATTGCTATGCAAGGTTTCTTCCCCGCTACAAGAAGACAGGCAACAGGCACCCAGTCTTGGTTAGCCCATTAGCCCACACTTCACAGCCCCATCATTCCAATGTAGTCCATTAACCACACCCATGCAACTTAGCTTCTTTTTCGGATGGTATGTGCACCTCTTGATTTTGTCTTACCAATGTTGTGGCTGAGATGGTTTTGTTTCCCATTTTCCAAGTCAACCTATCTGACCCTCATGTGCCAGCTTTGACCCACGCAGCACCACTTGGCCTCTGCTTTCCACTATACACCCTGCTCCCACAGTCTTGTAGTCAAAATGAAGACTGTAGCTTCATTGTAGTGAGGAGGCTGTCAGTCTCTTCTCCCAAGTAACAAGCGACAGGACAAGAGGGAATGGCCTCAAGTTGTGTCAGGGGAGGTTTAGGTTGGATATTAGGAAAAACTTCTTCATGGAAAGAGTAGTGAGGTGTTGGAAAAGACTGCCCAGAGAGGTGGTTGAATCACCATCCCTGGAGACATTCAAGAAACGTGTAGATGTGGCACTCCAGGACATGATCTAGTAGATATGGTGCTGTTAGGTTGATGGTTGGACTTGATCTTGGAGGTCCTTTCCAACCTTAGTGATTCTATGATTCTATGTCATTGCCTCTTTAGGTAAAGATAGATAGGAGGCAAGACAACAGTCTTACCCCTTTCTTGTAGAAAGTCCACTGCCTTCTTCAAAACTACAAAGATGCAAGAAGTTGGAAGGGAAAGATTTTACCCAGCCTCCATCCCAATAGAATCATAGAATCACTAAGGTTGGAAAGGACCTCCGAGATCATCAAGTCCAACCATCAATCTCATATAGTGTTGAAACTGCTTAATGTAAAAGTGTAAAGGTCACACCAAAGTGCTTTTTTTTTTTTTTGGGGGGGGGTGTTGTTGTTGTGTTTGGGTTAGTTTAGTGTTCTGGGGTTTTTTTGCCTTGCCATCTGCGCAACGGGAGATTTTATCGACTATGGTAGGATCAGCATTTTTCTCAAGTTGCCACCAGTACATAAAAAACAGACGTTGCGCTGCTGGGGGAGATGAGGAAAGACAAAGTCAAACTGAAAATGTGCAAGTGTGCAGCCCTGCGAAGAGCCATTTGCAAACAGGGAGATGGAAAGCCACATTCAGTGTCTGCTGGAGCACCCAGCATAAACTTGGTGTCTCCCCTTTAGTTCAGACCTTAGCGTCCAGAGCTGCCAGAGCATTTCACACACACACACTTGTCTCACGTATTCTTTGCACGATGTGAAATAGGTAGCAGTTCGAATTGCTCATTATGCACAACAACTCGGACACTGCAAGCGGTACCTAAGTCCTTCTTCATTGTCATAATAAAGTGGTGGCTGCAGAGACATCAAGAATGAATGAGGATACAGCACACACGACAGGAACCTGAACTTCTTTAGTAACATCTGAAGCCAAATGACTTAACATCAAAATTTAAAAAATAAGCGATCCCCAAAACAATGCCTAATGTTCAGCTCAGAGGAGACCATTGACTAATGGAAAGAGAAGAGACCTTTGGAGCACTAGGCAGAGCAGCAGTTTACAAATTCTGGAGTATGCCATGTTTTCATCAGTGTTTTAATTACAGAATGAATAAATCTACCCAGACAAAATTTCCTCGGGTTCTTCAAAGACAGTCTTGACTGTTTTGTCAAAGCACTTTCCCTTTTCACCTTCATATAAATTATTGTGTGCAAAAAACCAAGTCAATTAAGAGAAAATATGAGTTATGAAATATTTCCCTGTGCATAAGCTTACAGGCTTGCAAACCTCATTGGAACTCTGTTGAGCTGTATTGCCCTCACAACTTGCAACCTTAGCGAAAGACACACGAGAGGCTTTCCTGCCCCTTGTTTGCACGGGCATTTTGGAAACAGGGCACAGAAAGGGAAATAGAGACAGGAAATGTAGTTTGCTGAACTAATAAAACAGCAAGCCTTCCATTTGCCTCTTTAGTCCTACAGAGCCACTTCTGGTTAGGACTTGCGTGCTCCCCTGTTAGCAGAGCTGGTGACAAGCATTCTCACTGCAGACTGTTAAAGCGTGGAGGCTAGTTTAATTTTGACTATGAAAATGTTTCCCAGCCATAATTAACGGTAGTGATTTAAGAAGTTGATATATAACAACAAAGGGACAGAAAGCCCTAAAGAGACTGGCTGTGCCATCAACCTAGCTGGCTAAACTCATCCAAAGATTACAGCAACCCTACAAAAACATGAAATTAATCTGAATTCGGGGGTTTCTGATGTTTGCAATGAGCTTGGCCAAAAGCAACCGAATTTATTTTCATATTCCTTTACATAAAGTTACCAGTACTGCCTAATTACATGAGTAATAACAGACAACAAAGCCTCCTTCTCACACATTCAGACTGTGGAAACACTCTTTCATGCAGGAAAGAACAGTATAAGTAAAATAATTAAGATGGACATCAGTGAAAGCAAGAAGGGGCATGAGCTTCAGGAAGCCTGCCAAACCATTTGGGCTTCTGGCAGAACATCCCGAACGTCTGTGATCTACTCGTTCAAATATATGCGTCAAACATCTTAGCGAAGACACCCCATTCAGGTCAGTGGTCACACAAGACCACAGGGCAGCAGCTGCCTCCTGCTGCCTGCTCAGGTGAGCTTGCCCACGTCAGCTCTAAGACAGCAATGGCAGAGAAGCTGAAAACAGGTGAGATAACTGCAGCAAATAACTCTGGATAAAGCTGTCAGAGATGCCCATCCCCATGTCCCAGGAACTGTGGTTGCTCCACCTTCATCCTTCCATCTCTAGAAGGGCTCACAGACCATTTCTGAAGACATAGGCAGGTACAGATGGGAAGAAAAGCCCAGATGTCCAAGAGTTTCTTGTTTCCCCCTGCCCCTAAATATTCAGATGAAATGAATGAGGAAAAATCCCACTTTACGTGTACCCTTAGCTTAATGCTGCTCCATACATCTGCAGTGCCGCTACCAAACCTTTTAAGTACGCTAAAACCTATTGAAGGGCAAAGAATCACCTTCTGCTCAGCAGAGAGGGCTGTGGGCAAGCTCCAGACTGCTTCTCTTGCCTCTTAGAAATCCCAGTTTATCTTCTCACTGTGGAGAGAGGAAGGGGAAAGGGATAAATGGCTCGATCTAGATGGCCAGTTGATTTCAACAGGATAGTGATCATTTACCAGAGGGGATAATGCCACCCACAGGTGAACTGGTGTTTTTCTTGATTTACACCAGACAGGGATGAGATTGCCCATCAGCAGGCAAACCATCAGGGTGTGGGTTTGCACCTCAGCAACCAGTTGGCTTCAGTGTGGTTTACTTACTTTACACCAGAGTAACAGGGGAAGGTGTGCTCCTCTGCAAAACCTCATCTTTACTTGGTCGTGTGTGCTTGGGGAATTGGGTGAAGGTTTTCGGGAGAAGAATTGAGCAAAGATCCTTTCCACAGGAGCAGGGCTTTGAGCACAGCCCCAAGCAAGTGGAAAGTGTGTTAAAGCCTACAGCTGAGCTGGTGAAGGTCATTGGAGGTAACTGGGCAACTTCTTTTTGGCTGTGCAATCCCTTTCCTACGCACTCACGCACCACCACACTCTTCCAATCCAGTCTCAGCAGAAACACCTCCCATGGACCAGTACTCAGAGCTGGGTGTTTGAACCAACTCATCTTTTTTTCTGCTCAGCCCTTGACTCAGAGTCAAACCTCCCTTCCCAGGCTTTCTCCTCACACATTCGCACAGCGTTCCCAGCTGGTTTGGTCCACAGCAGTCTCTGGTGGGTGGTCACCTCCCGACTGCAGCAGCGGCTTGCTCCCGTGCCAGCAGCCGTGCGAGCTGCTTGCCTGCGGCGTGTGCAGCTCCGGCAGCTCGCTGGCTATCAGGGAATCGCAAACCAGAGCGATGAACTGCAGGGGCTCTCCAGGGAGAGCGCTTCTGGCACATGCGTGCTTACGCAGCTGGAATTAAAATCAGGTTTCATTTCCCTCACTGTGTCAAACGGAGTAAATCATCACTTGACTCATAAGCAAGGAGCCTGGGACAGCAGCTTCCCCAGCTGCAAGCCGTAGCGACAGAAATACCCACCAGGAGAGAAAGATCTTCTTTCATTCACAGTGTAAGGGTTCTAACCTGGCCCTTCTTCCCCCCCTCCATGTTTTCTGCTTATGACAATTAATTGCTTCATAGCTGAAGGCAGGTTTTAATCCTGCGAGCGTAAATTCACATGTGCGGTGATGTGATCAGTGAGGTTTGTGGGATTAAGTCCTCGGGTCCACCAAAAACTTTCACAGGAGTATAATTACGATCAGACATGCAGCTACATGAGTGTTGGAAGGTAAGCACACGGGCAGCTGCTCACGATTTTTAAAATCAGTTTTTAAAATCAGAAAAAGCGTTCAGCATCAATGCGAGCTGCCTGGGCAGAAACACACGGAATAAAGCTGATCAGAAAAATCAGTTTTCAGGGATCCTCCTGTTGTTTCTTTGCCTAGTCCCTCCTCAGCCCCCAGATCCTTTCTGAAGAGACTTTTCTCCACCAGGCTTTATGCTGCTGCCCCTCCTGCCACCTCTGCATTAGTCCCCAATCTGACGTTTCAGGCAAAGATGCTATAACTTTTTACCTATGCCTCTCACTGCTTTTTCCCTGCAGCCCAAAGGACAAATAAGCATAAACATGAAGTTAACATCTTTGTTAATGATTTGTTCACCTGAGCCCCTCCCATTAACCCAGAAATTGGGAAGAGGAGATCTTCACGTTATCTCCAAGATGACCTGCCTGGGACAGTGGTTCCTATGGCTCAAGAAAGAGCATCTTGCCCTCTACTGTGAACATACATCTCCCACAGTTTGTTCAGCCATGTCCTGTTCCCTCTGCTGCTCAGATAACCCCCCCCCCCCCCACCTGAAGCCGCTCACTAATAACTGCAAGTCACAGACTGAACAACACGCAGACGCAGCAGTGGGAAACGCCCAGAAGGAATTCCCACCACCAAACTGCGGTTTTTCATGCCAAGGTCATTAAGGAAAAAAAAAAAGATCACAGTTGTGTTCCTCAATCAGGTCTTTTTGCAAACCCCCTGCAGTCAGACACGTTCCCTTATGGCCTGCTGCATCCCCCAGAGCTGCTTCTGGTCCACTCCCCAGGTCTGCCACCAAATCCATCGTTCTCTTCTTCAGTTTCCCACACGGCTGTCACAGCTCCTGTACTTACAGGAATCCGGCCGTGCCAACCCACGCCCTGTCTGGCCAGCTGCCTAAGGCTGGTGCAATCTCCCACATGCTTTTGATCCACATTTTCAGCTACTTTAGAGCCTTTCCAATTAAGGGCTGCACTGCAGAAGCAAACTGTCCTGACTACACCCCTCAGGGCTCTGGGGTTTGGAGTGGAGCTTTCTTCAGATGAGCACAGTTGCAATTATGGGATGAATAGGACGATTCAGCTGGGTAATCCCCCAGCCTCTCTGCTGCTGAGACCTGTAGTCCTTCTGAACGCTACCTGAGACCTGTGGCTACTGCTCCAGGCTTTCCTCCAGCTCCACCGCAGAAATCAGACCATTGGGGTTGTGCTTGCACCCTAACATTGTCTTTGGACTGTCAAACGTGAGCCATGGGCTATGCAGCCCGTATCCTGGTTCCCTTCATGATGTCTGAAAAATAACCTACTGCACCAAATTATGCAAAATTCTCCCTAATCAATGAGCGACGCAGGAGCTGACTGCCAGGTGGCACAGGCTGAATAAAAGGCACCACAGCTGCACCACACTGATCCTTCAGCATCAGTGGGATCTTCTGAAAATACAGGGAATGTACCTGCATCTTCCCCTTGCAGGGTCTGTGCTGGCCCCTGTCCTCTTTGGCTTCTGAGCTTCAAGCCAGCGGGACAGAAACGCAGCTCTCGCATCTTGTGCAAGAGCCTCCATGAAACGTATACCCCTGCACAAACCAACCCTCCTGCGGAGGGACTGAAGCCATCATAAGGAAAAACCTTGCTCTGGCACACAAATTTTGCCCCCTTCTGATGGTACCAGTTATGAGCCTGTTTCATGGGCTACAGCTAAAATCTTTTAATGACAGAAGGAGCCGACTAAGTTTGGTTTAACAGCAAGCAGTTTGCTTAATGAAACAGAGTGCCAAGCAGAGAAATATTCATTTCCCTTACTAGAAGCATAATACTAATTAGAGCAAGGGTAATGAAAGAGGAAAACACATATTTAATGTTTCTCCATCTATCAGAAAATCAGACTTACTGTTCTAGACCCTTTTAGAAATGTTTGTTCCCTTCAGATCACGCATGCTGGATTTTGCATGAAAATGCACTGAGATAATCAGTATTTAAACGTCTACATAGAAGGTTTATTTCCCAAACCTCAAAAATAGCCATAAATATTACCTCTGCACAAAAATTTTGCTTTCTTACAGCTGGAATTATTCATTTCTGTACTGAGCGGCAGCTGCTTGCGCAGTTGTTTCAAGTGAGAATTTATGGTTGGTCCAGGCAGAGGAAAGGAGCCTGGAATTAACCTCTTGCTCTCTGCTACTGGTAATTGCCTTTGCCGCAGTGTAGAGCGCGCCAGGCGCAGAGCGTCCAGGCAAGGCCCTGCCATCAGCGGCGCTGCCATAAATCAGGATGTGACAGCATGAAGGGACGAATAAGTCACTGGGGGAAAGATGTCATGGGGAAGGATGAGAGCTATCACCAGTGCAAGCAGAGGAGAGCGTGGCCAACACCAGCTGTGCTGGAGCTGTTTTGGTTGGTATCGGTTGAACAACAGGAGTTAAGCTGGGTTTGTGGTAGGACCTATGCTTTGGAGACAGGACAGATGTTAAGCTTGAGTTTTCCAACAGCATCAGGGGGGTGAGGGACCTTCTCCTGGTACAGGGTCCCATCTAAGCAAGGTTCCCATGGAGAGCTAGTACCAGAGCTAGAGACAACATAAAGACATCCTAGATCCTCCTCTTCTGACTTTGGCACAGGGTATTTATTTCACCCTTTACTATTCAAATATATTAGAAGTACTTCTAGAAGAACAATTTCTTTTTAAACTTCTGCTGCTCTTTTAGAACAGCAAAAAAGAAATCTGTGTTAAGATACATTACTGGTATTAATAAAGAAATGTCCTAGCAGAAACTGCTTTCTTGGGAAGTAATATACAGAAGGAGCCTTTCCTCTTAAAACTGCACATCGGAGCTGGGAAAATCAAGAGAAAATCTGTTTTTTTTGTGGTTTTGGGGTTTTTTTCTTTTCTTTTTTTGAGGAAGAGGGAATGAGCAGCAGAGAGAGGTTTGGCTGTTGAGGGTATCTCGTGACACTAGGTAGCAAAGATATCTCAGTGCTCCTGTGTGACATTTTGATGAGATGCTGTGTTGTGGTTGGGATGAAAAGCAAAACGAATGCAGCAGCTTCCCAGAAATCATATCCCAAAGTTTTATCTTTAATCTCTTTCCCTCTGTACTCTGATACAGACTGTACTGAGGAAACCCTGAGATCAGCAAAGCAGGCTGCGTTGATGCCGAAGCATGTAACCACAGCCCGGCCCCGCTCGGCAGAAGCAACAGCAAACATCTCATTTCCTACAGGAGCTTGAGCAGGGCCCCGGCTTTAGCTGTGACTTCACCGCCACCGAGCCGCAGACGCTGTGCATGGGAATACCCGCTTTGGGCTGCGGGTTCCCCTGGCGGGAAGCATGCAAGGGCAAAGCTGGGATATTTTAGCAGTAAAGGGCAACTGCCAACCAGCTTCTTAGTTAGGGAAGGGAAATCTCTTCTTTGCTGGAAAAAGTGAACACAGACAAATAAGCTTGCTCAGCAGCTCTTCCCTTATCCCAGTGAAGGAATTAACTGGCTAGCCTTTATACCATCAAGATGTTCGTTTCTGGTTTGGGTTCTCATAATGAATTTGAAGACCAAGACACATTTACATGTGGTGAACAGCAAATGACAAAGATGATTACAAGGACAGAAGCCACAATATGCGGGGGAAGGAGGGGAAGCAGGGGGGAGGGACACAGAAGAAACACAGAAATACAATGACTGAGTGAAGAGAGACCATTAAACACCTAGAAGACAACTGAACCAGGACCCATTAGGAGGCCAACAGGCAGCCAAGATCATTTAAACTGGAAAAAAACCCCAAAGAACATACAGTATTTTGTGCAAGATTCTCACTTTGGTTTGTGTCCCACAGCACTAATGAAGTCAACGGCTTGCAAAGTCCTAAAGACCGTCCAGTGTTTTTGTTGTGATAGGTGTCTGGAAGTTTTTGTTAACAAGGAATGGGAGGAGAGGGTAGGGGAAAAATTATCTCAAATGTGGCTAAGGAAACACTTCCAGTTGATCTGAAAGTAATAAACCCCAACATCACCCATAGCTAACCCCATGGGCACTTCTCTGGGATTCCTCAAGACCAGAAATGAGTTGACTGCACTCTAGACTGGAGGGATGGTAGAGCACCAGTAAATCATGCTATGTTGAAAGTCTGAAGACACCTTTTGATCTGTGAAAACACATTAGAATCATAGAATCATTTAGGTTGGAAAAGACCCTTAAGATCACCGAGTCCAACCATTAACCTAACACTGCAAAGTCCACCACTAGCCCATGTCTCTAAGCACCACATCTACACATCTTTTAAATACCTCCAGGGATGGTGACTACACCACTTCCCTGGGCAACCTGTTACAATGATTGGCAACCTTTTTGGTGAAGGAATTTTTCCTCACATCCAATCTAAACCTCGTCTGACACAACTTGAGACCTTTTCCTCTTGTGCTACCACTTGTTATTTGGGAGAAGAGACCAGCACCCATCTCAATACAGCCTCTTTTCAGACAGTTTGTAGAAAGCAATGTCTCCCCTCAGCCTCCTCTTCTCCAGACTAAACAACCCCAGTTCCCTCAGCTGCTCCTCATCAGACTTGTGCTCCAGACCCTTCACCAGCTTCGTTGCCCTTCTCGGGACATGCTTCAGCAGTTCAGTGCCTTTCTTGTAGTGAGGGGCCCAAAACTGAACACAGTACTTGAGGTGCGGCCTCACCATCGCCCAGCACAGGGAGACAATCGCTTCCTGCTGGCCACACTATTTCTGATACAAGGCAGGATGCTGTTGGTCTTCACTTCTGTCATCATTTTCCAGCTGCATAACAGCTTCCAGCTTCTTCAGTTTGTTGCCCATGCTGCATGCGTTGGTGTAGATGCACTTCAGTTGGGTTATTGATCCTGCCACCTTTCTGGGCAGAGAAGCCCTAACTCTTATGTGACCCTTCTCAGGCACTTCAGTGATTTCTAACACATCAGTAAACCTTGTGTCTTTGCTGCCACCTGGATTTCCATCCCCTACCTCTACTGACGTGGCAGACTGAAAGACCTCGCTAGCACACCACCTCTCAAACATTGGCATGCCACCCCCAGGCTGATCCCTAGTGAGCCTGATTTTATCCCTTCCCCCTTCAAATTGCTTCATTTGAGATCCTCCAAAATTCACATCTTGTTATTTCTCTTTCGTCTTGCGGCTGCTGTGGGCTTTTTAATTATTATTACTTTTTACATTTAACTACTTTGAAGAACCCACCCCTGAGGACCAGAAGTCCCCCTGGAAGCTGATAACCTTCAGTTACATAAGAGACAAAATCACAAGGTATAAAATAGTATAAAATATTATACTAGCCATGAGGGACACAAATCCTTGCACTTTGGGGAATGCACCAATCACTAACTGTGGATAAAAAGGGTATGCAGAGGTGAAGAAAGAAGACCATATTATAGAGAAGGAAATCCGCTGACTAGCTACCCTGCTCCAGGAAAACATTTCTTACTTTCCCTCCAACTCACATTTGATTTTGTGGAATCAAAATCCTGCCAGACTCCAGCTTTTTTTGCCCTTCCCCCCAGTTTTTTTGGACAGAATTACAAAATGATGGGTTAATAGAGCGCAGAGCAGCTGCAATCTATTTGGATTTCACTGAAGGGCTTGATACTGTGTCCTGAAATCTTATGCTCCAAATTAATTCAAGTTGGCTCGGGCAGGAAAACACTGTCGTGCCGACTGTAAACGTGGGGTAACGACACGCAGCGATGCTCTCACTGCGGGCACCGTGGGGCCGGAGAGCTGCCTGCTGCCGTTTAACCTCATTGACCATCCGGGGGAAAAGGGAATCCATGGAGCAGTGACAAAAAGTCGCAGATGCAGTTAAAACAAAAGGCAGTTGCATCCATTTGGGTAGAGGGGTAAAACCCACGAGATCAAGAGAGGTAAGAAACGTTGATAAAACGAGTCAGCTTTTCAGCGGGAAGGGGATGGGAGAAGGGTTGAGCAACCCCGCGTACCTGTGCAGGCACGGATGAGTGCGTAACATTTAACGGAGGAGAAAAACCCAGGAGACAGCGGTACTAACAGACATCCTTCCTGCTCAAAGGCAAGCACAATAACAACAACCTTGGATTCACCAGCTCGCAGCCACACAGCCATCCGTAAAGCCGGAGGCTGCGTGTGCTGGGTGCGTGCCCACCCGTGCTGCAGCGGGGGTTCACGGCTTGCCGACACGGGGAGCTTGACCAGAATAGCTCTTGCAGAATAAGCTGTTCCACAATCACCTTTCTGGAACAGCTCCCTGCTCAGACCACTGTCTTCCACAGTAGGAGTCATTTTACAGAGGAATAACTGATGTTCTCTTCCAGAGTGAAATGATTACTCTGGAGCACACTCCCTCAGCAGGGTTCAGACGAGCAGCAGCTCCAGAGCAGCTCTTGCAAAAATAGATTATTCTGGACAATTTTGCCTGGTAGATGAGCTCCTACATCCGAATGTTCCTGACCCATAGGCAGAAAATCCATGCGGTGACCAGGGAAAGGAGTTTCATAGCTGATGCAATCAGGAGTCCGCTGCCCTTGTCGGCATCAAAATCTGCCGAGTGCCCATCCCACCACTGCTGAAATCTGGGGGAATTTTGCTGCTTTGACAGAAAAGGATTTGATTACAGCCAGTTGAATTGTTTTCAAGCAAAAATGGCTTTTTATATTAAGAATTTTTAATTACTTTCTGGATTAGTTGGGGATTTCTTTTTCTGTTTAATTTCAATACAAATAGTGTTTCAACTTTGGAAGGGAAGGAAATTCGGACAGAAACTGAGGAGGTTTTGGTTAAATTTAGGGGACAGGGACACATTTAAAGAAATATGTCCAAGGAAAGATGGCTTGTATTTCCCCAAACACTGTTGATAATTGTTTTCTTTGACAGCTCTGCTTCCTCACACACATGATTCTCCATCAGAAAATAAAATGACAAGAAATTCCCTGGCATCTCCTGCCAAGCACTTTCCAGGCTGTGCACAAGGAGCTCCCCTTTGGACTTCGCGATATTTCAGTTTTACAGCGTCCTGTGTGAAACTCTTCATCCTCCTCCTCATCTTCTAGGGGAAACCCAGTACTGCTCGGGTATCTTTTTCTGCTCCTGCTTTGAAATATTCACCCAGTGCAGCGATGGGTGTTTCCTGAAGCACCCAGGCATCTGGGGAAGCCGATTGTTCAAAATGCTTTGGTCATTTAGCTGTTGGTGTTCTTCCAGTAATGTGGATTTTGCACCCAGAGGTCACAAGAATACACTAACTCGCAGCTCCATCACCTCCCCAGAGCAGGGTGCTGTCCTGGTTGGGGGTTTGGGCCCCTGGTGCTGAACCCAGCAGAATGGGGATCCTTCTCAGGTGCGTCCCCTGTGGGACACCAGGACTTTTGTTAGCATAATTTCATCACTAAAACCAGAATTGCACACCTCCTCGAAGCCAGGATCACAAAACTGCAAAAGCATAGACCACCGAGGCCTTACTCCAACGCGCCATCCCCTGTGGGGCAGTGCCTGGGGTATCATGGCAGCAATGGGACAGTGCATAGGGTATAGTCACATGAGTGACTGGGACAGTGACTGATCACCAAGTAAGTGTCCCAGCCACAGGGCAGCATCACTCCTGAGAGCTCGATGGGACATGCTCTCTGTTCTTTGTTCACCCTGAATTCCCACAGGAAACTCCAACATTTGCCCCTAACGCTTTCTGTTTGAGTAGCATCACTCTGAGCTGGTGGAGATGCAACCCTGTGACCTTGGATCTAGGTGGTAAATACTCCACTCATGGTCAAGAGATGAAAAATTATTCACGGTAAACATGCCATTTTCCTGGTGGGGGTTGCAGTACATCTGGGACAACCCTCAAAGCAAGAGGCTGCAGCCCTCTGATCTGCGTCTGGTGCAGCATCCTCATCCCTTTCCTCCCAAGAGGCTCAAGTGGGAGGGAAGAGCACCCAGCAGCTGGGACACACCACCCAGGACCCCTGAACTTGGGAACTCAGAATTCCAGTCCACAAGATTACATCCCAGTTCAATCAAGAGACATTGTTTCCCTCTGGGCTCTGTATTCGAAAATATGATGATGCTTACGCATTATTTATAGAAAAGGGTTGACATTCAAACTCTGCCTGGGTCCCAGCCACCACATTGCATCTTTCTAATGGTTTCCCAATAGAGACAGATTCCTGTTCTGGCTGCCTGACTCTCCTTTCCCCTTTCCCCCTGATATGAAGGGATCTTAAAAGCTTAGAAAGCTATAGCCATGATAATTTTGTAATACACTGGAACTCTCCTTTTGCACTGTCCTAAGGGGGACTTACTGTAGCTTGGTTCTTGGAAATAATCTCTCCCCTCATAAAACACCCAAAATTGTACACTTTCCAAGGAACTCTTTACGTTAAGGCTTTTAAAATTTTTTATTTTAGTAATCATCATAGTAAACAACTCCAGTCTTTACAGAGCTTTTCATCCCCAAGGATCCCAGCGTGCTTTCAACCACTGCACACCAACTATGGATAGGGATGGGTTCATCACCTGGCAAAAGAGTCGTGGTTTAACCCGTCAGGCAGTTAAAACAACCACACAGCAGTTTGCTCAGTCCTTTAATTTGCTCCTGTAATTTCACAGTGGGATGGGGGAGAGAACTGAAAAGGAAAAAAAGGTAAAACTTGTGCGTTGAGATAAAGGTAGTTTAATAGGACCAAGAAGGAAGATGATANGATAATAACAACAACAACAACAACAACAACAACAACAACAACAACAACAACAACAACAACAACAACAATAATAATAATAATAATAATAATAATAATAATAATAATAATAATAATAATATAATACAAAACAAGTATATTTCTTGTTTCCTCACCACCCACAGATGATGCTCAGCTAGTGCCAAAGTCAAGTCACCTTCTGGCCAACACCCCAGTTATAGACTGAGCATGATGTCATAGAATCATAGAATCATTAAGGTTGGAAGAGACCTCAAGGATCATTCAGTCCAACCATTCCCCCACCACCTATTACCCACTAAACCATGTCCCTAAGTACCACATCCAAATGTCCTTAAGTATCATGAGTACATTAAGGACCAGATCCATGTCCTTAAGTACCATGTCATATGGTATGGAATATCCCTTTGGCCAGTTTGGGTCAGCTGTCCTGGCCGTGTCCCCTCCCAGCTCCTAGGGTGCCCCCCACCTTCTTGTTGACAGGGCAGCATGAGAAGCTGAAAAGTCTTTGACTGCTGGGCAACAACTAAATACATCGGTGTGTTATCAATATTATTCTCATCCCAAATCCAAAACACAGCACTATACCAGCTGCTAGGAAGAAAATTAACTCTATCCCAGCCAAAACCAGGACGTAAAGGCAGCTGTTCCTACAGGACCATGTGGGAAAGGCACCGATGCGAAGGAAGAAGAGCATCTCTGCAGCTCGGACGGTATAGTTGCCCTGTTACAGTGCTCAGATCTGGCCAAAGTGGGAATGGTTCATGTCCTCCACTTCTACAGTATCATGACATTAAACCCAGCAAACAGTTACCAAGAAATATACTATTAATTGAGAGATTTATTAACTAATAACTAACATTACTGATTGCATCACAATAAGCGAGAGGCAATGGACACAAGTTGCAACACAGGAAACTATTAATTAAAGATAAGGAAAAAGAATTCATTATAAAAGTGGTCAAATATCACGAGTAGGTTGTCCAGAGGGATTGTGGCATCTCCAGTCTGGAACTGAGTCCTTGAATTCAGTTGGACGAAGCCCTGAGCAACCTGGTCTGGTTGGGACCCGCTTTGTGCAGGGCATTGGATGGGAGATGTCCCGCAGTCCCACCCTGAATTCTTCTGTGCCATAGTCTGGCAGGATAACTTAAAGCGTGAGTGGTGTTGATTTAAATTAACACATCAACTGCTGAGCTGCAGCAGCTGTCACAGACTGGCGTTTACTGTTGACTGCAGGCCTGGCAACCTCCAGCCGACACCAGAAACTGCAATGCCTTGAGCTGCGCTGGTGAGAGTCTGCAGAAACCCCACTGTTCCTGTAATTTCACTGAAAATTAAGTTGATTGCTCTCCTCTCACCCTGGCAGCTGCAGTGGAGAACAGAGCACCGGGGCCTGTTCAGCAAACGCTTCTGAACTTGGGTGTTCCCTCCCTTCAGTCCCATATTTTCTAGATTAAAGCCATGCAATGCCGTTAACTGCTCCTCGCAGCAACCAACCGCTTGTTATTTTTGTTAATCTGGACCCGCTCCAGTTCATCAGTGTTAGTGGTGGAGAGCAATACCCAAACCTGGATCCAATATACTGTACTTCAGACCTCATCGACACCCGGTGTAGCCACCTCCCTGATCTCATATACAGCTTTCCTATGAAACTGGCCCAGAAAGCTCTTACGAGGCAGACAAATGGCGTCACGCTGTCCCAGTTGGATTAGAGTCTCCCATAGCTTCCAGATGTTTCTCTGTCGCACTGCAGCCTCACCAGCTGTTGTCTCCTCTTCAGGAATTCGTGCCCTGGATCACACCTTCTTGCTTACGTCTTTGCTGAGATGTGTCTCGCTGATGGCAGGTTTGCGGTTAATTCCTTCTGAACAGTAATTTTTTCCCCCCCAAGGAGTTGTGCATCCTACCGAGGAATGACAGCTAGACCTTGGTTTGAAGGCAGCGAGGCAGGGAGACTCCACCACTGCCTGGGGGTTTGTTTCAGCAGCTAACTGCCAGCCAGGCACTTTTCAGCTCCCACTAGATACTCCGGAGGTTTCAGAGTGGGCAAGGCTGCAGCATGATGTAAAGACTTGGTAACTAGACAGCAGCTATAGGCAAAGTCATTGCGTAAACCAAATCTTCTGGGGCTGAGAGCCAGAGACTGTGGAACTCAATATGGAAGATATCACTGTATTTTTCATTGATATCATTGTATTTTATATTCTGCTTCATTACAATCTGAAAGTACTTTTTAACCCACTGCTCTCGCCACGATCTACAGTCACCTGACTGCCTTGTGACGCTGACCCCGAAGGAATCCTTGCCTGGATTCAGGCTCTGCCTGGACTTGGAAACAGACAGTTCAGGGTTTTAACCTGTTTTTGCATGATCACAGAATCGTCACAGAATCACAGAATTGTAGAGGTTGGAAGGGACCTCAAAAGATCATCTAGTCCAACCCCCCTGCCAAGGCAGGGCCACCTAGAGCACATCACTCAGGAACGTGTCCAGTCGGGTTTTGAATGTCTCCAGAGAAGGAGACTCCACAACCTCTCTGGGCAGCCTGTCCCAGTGCTCTGTCACCCTCACAGTGAAAAAGTTTTTCCTTATATTAACCTGGAATCTCCTATGCTCTAGCTTGAACCCATTGCCCCTTGTCCTATCACTTAATGACACCGAGAAGAGCCTGGCTCCATCTTCCTGGCACTCACCCTTAACGTATTTATAAACATTGATAAGGTCACCCCTCAGCCTTCTCTTCTCCAAGCTAAAGAGACCCAGCTCCCTCAGCCTTTCCTCATAAGGGAGATGTTCCTTAAACGATCCTTAGATGATCCTTAAATACTGCAGGGAAACAAACAATCCAACCCCTTTATAAAAGTCCCTGTAGCTGTGGAGTACTTTTTAGCAAATAGTAGCTCTGAGTTACCGAGGCAGCACTTCAATCACTGCTGTAGAGCAGGGAGACCTGGGGCAAACAGCGTAGATATCTATAGATCGAACAAAAACCCTGTAACCCATTGACTTTGGACAAAGGTCTAGCGAGTTCCAGCTCTGCTGCACAGCAGCTTCTAAACTGCAGCTAGCAGCACTGCTAAATAGGTTGAAAAAAATCTATACTGCTGTCGTTCACATCCAGAAAGCACGTAGGACAGAAAACGGGCGATTTGAAGGTGAATTGAAGAACACCTTTTTGTTTGAAGTTTTACCCTGTAAACATTATTTATGTAGCGTAAATAAGGAATCAGTCATTTACAACTTGTAAGACCAGTACGTACAAAAAAAAAAAAAAAAAAAATCACATAAACTTTTCAACTTGTAACATTTCATGGTGATAGGAATGCCATTATTCCCGTCATCGTAGCAACTGAACACACACCACTGCTTAACAGAAATGGGGACAAGAAAAAAGGAAACTTCCCACCAGAAAGTATTGAAAAGAAAGTTAATTACAGGACTTTAAAAAAAAAAACCAAAAAGCAGTTGGACATCGGCCAGAAAGCTTTCTGGTTAGATGTGGTTAAGTCTTCCTAAGGGAAGCATTATTTTTTTTGATGTAGAGGTTCAAGTCTCTATTTTTAGAGCATATCATAGTCGATGAGTTTAGCACTTTCACATTTGAACCAACAGTCTATTAATATTTTTTCAGACCTTCTATAACTCCACATGGTAGATTGCTCACTTAATAATTGCGTAAATTGTCATCATTTCCATGCCTGTCATTAAACTGGTTTTACCCTGAATAACCTCTTGGATTTGGCAAGTGAGACTCAACCATTTCACATCATGCTTTAACCGTGTCACCTCCTTGTTTCTATTTCAACCCTTCTTGTTCCATGGTGTGTTCATAGCAGTCCTTATGCTGGAGGGGAGGGAGGTCTGTGTGCAGAGGAACTCAACAGGCTGGAGAAACCAGATGATGGGAACATCACGAAGTGGTACAAAGGCAAATGCAAAGCCCTTCACCTGGAAGGAATAAGTCCATGCACCAGTACAGGATGGTCATTGATGGGTTGGACAGCATCTTTGCAGAAAAAGTCCTGGTGGAGAAGTTGGCCATCAGCTAGCAATGAGCAAGGAACAACATAGGACCTACCCACCAGGTATCAGGAAAAAATTATCACCGTGAAGGTGGTCAGACACAGAGCCCAGGGATTTGTGTAATCTCCATCCCTAGAGACGAGCAAAACACGACTGGACAAGGCTGGGAGCAAGCTGATCTAAATTTGGCCCTGCTCTGAGCAGGAGGTTGGATGACCTCCGGGGGTCTCTTCCAGCCTGAATTATTCTGACTCTCTGATTCATACCTTTTCAGCAAGCCACATTTTTTAAGATATGCCTGAGTCATTTGAAGCGTTGCATCCAAACTGCTGAATCACGTGTGCGTAACCCACTCTAAACTGACCTAGCATTTGATCCTAAAAATGCCTCATACCAAAGAAATGAGAGTGGACTTTCAGGTTTTGTTAACTGAGTGTTTATAGCACTGAGTAATACCTTTGTTAAGCCCTTGAGACAAGAGCCAAATCTGCCTTTGTTTGCACAGGAGAGCACACCAGCACCGCTGCTTTTATAGCGACGGGAAACTGCTGGGCTCTGTGGGAAGATGCAAACCCAGATTAGCAATTTAAGGAAAAGGACCATATCTTCGGGGTGTTTGGATGTCGCCTCTAGGTGTGGAGTCACGTTGAAACCTCGGCAGCCAAGGTGGGCAAAAAACTCCGCAAGGCAGGTTTGAACGCCTTGATCGCAGTGTCGATACCGAAGAGTTAACAAGAAAACGCTTCACAGAGGGAAGGGCTCTGGGCAGGGCAGGACACAGGCCACTAATGAGGGAGTCACGGAATTTCGGAGGAGTTGTGCAGCTCCAGGGTTACCCACGTTAGTGCAGCCTGTAAGCAGCCCCACGGAGAAAACGTTGTCGGGGGCTTCTCTGCTGAGCCAACTGAAGCCAAATGAATAGAAACCGGTGTTAGACACACTCACTAGAGACAGTTTGGCTTTTTGTTCCTTGATTTTCCAAGGGTGGGGAGTTAATTCATTTTTCTATTTTTAAAGACTCTCTTCCCTCTCCCTTCCTCTGCAAGAAAACCCCCACAAACCACAGAGCGATATCAACAAACGAGTGCAAGAGCTCACCAAAGGATTGCGGTGGATTCTCTTTCACTGTCAAATTTTAAACTGAGATCAGAGAACTTCCTAGAAAAGACGCTGTATTTTAAAGAGGGATTAATCTTGGGAAGTGCAGTGGCTGGTTACACCAGGTCATTTGACAGGATAGCAAAGGTTTATTCTGGTTTGCCAGCGAGAGTTGTCTCGTTGACAAACAGAGAGCTGAAACCCGGGAGTACGGGGGGACCAACAGCCACACGCCACATGCACTAACAGCATCCTCAGCGGGAGGGAAGAAAGATTTGAGAAACAAGAAGCTGGGAATGCAGAACAAGAAAACGGACCTAAAGGCAAACTGGGGAAAATCAGGAACAGGATCAAACAAGGGAAGAAAAGTGCTTTGAGCCCGTCCTGGGCCCAGCTATAGGAGTTTTCTTACTTGGAGACAGGGCTCAGCCGGCGAGCGGCGGTCAGGACACGCCATCTAGTGATGCGCCAGAAATGCTCTGTTTTCAGATCAACTGTGCAGATGGATTGTTTGTGCCTCTCTGGTGTCTCTGTGTGTGTGTCTTGTTTTGCACCTTGGATGTAGTTCCTGGGGTGGGAACCCCGGGGCGATGCTGGACCCTGTGCTCAGACAGGCAAATTCACTCTCCGTCCAGTCTCCTGCACAACCCAGGTGACGTGTATCCGCTTTATCAGCCACTGTGTGGTTGCTTAATCAAAATTTTTTAAAGAAAAGGAAAAAAAAAAAAAGAAAGGTTTTAAAGACTTTACCCCACTTTCTTGAAGTACCTGAGTTTCACCAAGGACTTTAGTAGAAGTATCAAGTTGGTGGTACAACATACTATATTTCTCTTGACTGAGGCTATCCTCATACGCACAAAATTAAAATAAGTATTATAGTAGCCTGCTCACTCAAGGGCAGCACAACCCAAATGCAACCATCAGCTCTCACTCTATCCTCTATTTCCATTCACTGTTACAAATCCTGTATGAGCCTGGGTTCTTGAGCTATTTTCCATGCCAGATTTACTCTTGATCACAAAAGTATTAGGAGGTACAAATAAGGTTCTTCTGTTAAGGCTTCCTCCCCCATCATTTATTTGAAGGGTTTTTTTGGGTTAACATCAGTCAATTCTTGAGTTTGACAGTCCAAAACCTAGATACCAAAAAGGATCTCATTTTCACAGTAGGTACGAAGGATTTTCTGGGGAAAAAGATGACCCAGGTGGTTTAGGTACACCTCAAAATCATACTGAGTCACTAAGGGACCAGTTTAATCACAGAATTTGGATGACTGACTCCGGTTGCAGAAGGTAGGTCTAAAAGTACAGATGTATGTGCCTTCCTCTCAATGTCACTCGATTTTGAAGAGTCATCCTAAGAGCATATGTTCTCGTGAAATGCCGTGGCTTATGACATGGCATATGCAGTTCCCTGAGATAAGAGCCAGAGGATTCAAAGGGAAGGATAAAAGCATTCTGCTCTTAAAGCATCACATGCAAAGTCTGCAACGGGACCATGGTGGAGCTGGTGCGATTATCATGGAGGAAGATGAGAGCGGAGCTTGATGAAGGCTACTAATGACTGAGTTTACGTAGGCTAAGCACTTGAAGCCATCTAGTGAGATGTTGTTCATTGGAAAGATTAATAGTCACTGTATTTCAACTCTGCTTCCACCAGTGCAAAGCAAGGTACTGAGAAACTGGTGTGCAACAAGGACTCCATAAATCTTTCCTACTTAGTCCTGCATATTAAGTAGAATAGAATATAGAATAGAATAGAATCATTAAGGTTGGAAGTGACCTCAAGGATCATCTAGTCCAACCATAGGGGATAGAGAAAAGGGAAAGGTTGGGGCATAGGGAGGAGGGAGAAGAAAAACCTGCAGATTTGCCTGCTCCTTTAGGATATATTACGTGATTAAATCTAGCGGGGGAAAATCCGACTTTTTCAAGCCTGAAGCGGGCTGTGGAGATCCCTGGGTTTTCTACATAACAGGTTGTTAATTCCAATCTTATTTAAGTAAATGCTTAAGAAAGTATTATTATTATTATTATTATTATTATTATTATTATTATTATTATTATTCCTCATCTTCACCTTCTGCTCCTTGCAGAATCTTCCTTCAGATGGAGTCTGAAGATTTTGCTTAACGAAGGATCTGAATCCATGGTTAGAAAATACGAGGAAGGAACTTGGATGGCTCTTGGGCTGGAGTTAAGACAAAAAGAGGGGGAGGGAGAATCCGCAGCCGCTCCCAACACGCACGGGAGACCTGACATCTTGAACTGCTGGCTGCAGCATTCACTGAGACATAAATCAGGCCATTCATGAAGGGCTCTGCTCTGCCAATACACATAAAGAGAAATACTAGACGGAAAGAGGCAAATCTGAATTAGATCCATCTCTTGCATAGCAGAAATCCTTTACGCCAGTTAGATGAGAGAAACTGATGTTTGAAAACCACAGAAGGTTTGGCAAGGGTAAAATTTTACATGCTAATGAGCCCCCAAAGAATTTTGACCTGTGAAGGATATTTAACTACTGAGAAAGATTTATACCCAATAATACACAAAAACGGAAGTGAGCACAGAGCACGGGGAATTAGAAGCACACTACAAGCATCCCCCTGTTCACATCAGAGTTGAGAAATAATTCAAGAAAATACCAGAAACACTTTTCAGTACATACGCAGTGAGGAAAGTAAGATTCTTTAGCCAGAGAAACTCTTTGGTACTGTCCCTCCCGGCCTGCATGCAGCATTTCGAAGCATTATCGCTGTGAAGTGCTGGAACAGGCCCTTGCACGGAGGGACTCTGCTCTGGAGAACTCCCCACCTGCCCAGTCACTGTCAAGGAGCTTTTACGTGACAGTGGCACGAGAGCCGAGCAGGGTGTTATGGAAGGAGCAGGCGTTAACAGGACACAGGTTTCCAGAGCCTCAGGCCGATAAAACAACCACCAGACTACCCACCTCCCCCCACCGCTGCCCATCTGTGTTCACCCTTTCAATGACATTCCACCAAAACAGTTTGCAGCAAAACTTCTATATTCCTGCTTTTAAGACTGTGATTTTGTGAAGTCAGAGGTTTTTCCCACCAGCTCCCAGCACACCTGCACTACCAGCCTGATGTAAAAGAAGCTTCCGCCCGGTGAAGTTACAGCAACGCCTCATTACCTGTTATTTCTAATTAGCGAAGTCAGTTACTATTCCCTCTGTGCATATTTGCACACAATGCACAAATTCGCATCTGGAACACCAGATTATCCTCATCTGTCACAAGAGAAAGAAAAAAACCCTCTTATTCTTGAGAGCAATCGAACATCAGCACAGGCCGTGGTGAGGAGCATCCAGAGGGGTGGCAGAGTCTCCATCCTTGGAGATACTCAAACGCCAACGGGACACGGCCCCAGGAAACCAGCTCTGAGCTGGGGCCGGGCTACACGACCTCCGGAGGTCCCCTCCAGCCTCAGCTTTTCTGAGACTTGAATTTGGCCTGTGCCTGCTCCCTGCACCCGCACCAGCCTGGCCCGGCCCGCTGCTTGGTCACGGGTACCGCTGTTCTGTTTCCTCCCTGCGTGAAGGATCCTATTTTCTCTTTAGATTGTACAATAACTAGACATAATTGTACTAAATGTGTAATAAAGATTTATAAGAGTATAATTTCCTTGACATAACCAATATATCTCAGCTAAGACAAGGCTGGATCCAGAAGTCAGTCCCTTTCTTTGACGCTGAGGACACGGGTAACTATGATCACGTGCACTTGCCAACGTCCACGTTTAATTTACAAACTCAAAGCCACAATTTCTCCTCTAGTCTGTTTTACCCCACTGCTGCACAACGGGCCTATTTACCCTAAATAAGTCCAGCATTAAAGTAGATTTTTAAAGCAAAAACTTAAAAAGGATCAAGTTCTGCCACTTTTTAAGCCACTTACATTTGACTTTAAGAAAAAAAAAAGGAAAAAAGCTACAAACCAACCTAGCTTCTCTATTATTTTAAAACCAGCTCAAGGCAGGAGGTTGTTCTCAGACCTCTGTTGAAATACTTTGACACTACAAAGCAGATTCAGGGTTTCCACATTCCTAAACCTTACTTGCAAGCAGGCAGGAGACTTTTGCCAGTGCAGGTCTGTGTAACGGCGTCTCCACAGCCCCGGGTCTGGTCGTTTCTGTAAGCACCGACCACAGCTGGGCCAAGACGAACACCAAAGCTTCAAAAAACAGCAGCAACGCGTGTCATGTTTGAGGTGGCTCAGCTATTTCCAAGGGACCAGACATGCACGGGACAGCGTGCTGGCTTGGGCGCTCTCCGCTTTCCACCCAGGCTGCCAAGGCTTCTGGAGAGGTAACAGCTTTTAATTGAACAAATGTCATTGTTGGATGTCCCAGATTTCAAGGTCTGCTGTACACCAAGATGAACTTTGTGAAGAGTATCAGGATTAGAGGAATATGTACAATTTTGCAAAATTAGAGTGAGGGGCACGGCGTGGCATCTAATAATCTCTGGAACCATTTCAGATGTGTTTTCTCCCCTAACTGGGACAAAGACAAAACATGGATCCTTCCTTCCTAAGGAGCACGGTTGGGCTGGATGAGACGGTTGGACTTGGGTGATCCTAGAGTTCCTTTCCAACCTTAAAGATTCTATGAATATTTCTATTTGAAATAGATCTCAACCTCTCCACGAGTTCCTTACAGAATACACTACTCTCCAGCTTTCACACCTAGCCTATAAAGAATGGCTTAGCACAATTTGCTACACCAGGCAAGCAGTCCCATGTTCATCATGAGAATTCCTGCACGAATTAACAGCCCTCCAAACCCCACACAACCCTCCACCCCCCCAGTTTAAAGCTCTGTCCTTCACTTGCTCTCTTCTACCCTGAACATTTCAGTTCTAATACTCAGCTCATCACTGTCCAAGCTCCGTGACTGGCATCTCACCTCAACAGCAATAAGTTAACACTGAATAATGAAAAGCAACAGAAAAATACCAGAGATTAGGTTTCAAAATGATACATTTATTATAACTAAACAAAGGACACAAGCTCAAATTAACTTAAAAAATTTATACTGTGTTATGGCAAACACAGGACCAGTATTCTCAGAGCACAGACAAATGATTTTTAACTTAAATTTGTAACATGGGCTGAAATCCTTCAGCTGAAAAGCAAAACTTGGAATACATACAAAGACCAGAATATGGGATTACTCTTTTTAATTAAATATACCCAATAATTTGATATAAACAATTTAAAAGTATTTAAATACATGTTGAAGTAGCTAAAGTTTAAATTATCAGCAAGGTATGTAGATAGAAAGTTACAAGAAGTATTTTGGAGTCGTATAAAACACGTAACCTTTTCCCCCAGACAAAGCCCATGAAGTGTAAGGTACGATCCTGCCAAGAGGATGTTCTCTGCCCGCCTGCAGTCCCGCTGACCAGCAGTACGTTAGCTTTCCAGTACTTAACCTGCGGGCACATTGACTCTTAGGGCATACAGGCAGCAATGAAAATTTCAGTAAAACACAGCTTTTGAGCTAATGTGAAACAGAAGCAATTTTTTCAGTACAATAGGTCCTACAACCTGCATGTTTTGAAGGGGAAAAGAAATGGCATCCTACTTCGTGTCCCTGTTGACGAATTGGTTGGTTTTTTAAAGCTTTTTGTATGTTTTACCTTTTTTCCCCTGAACAGTTTATAACCAAAAATCTGATTTTATTTGAATCTGAAACAAGTGGAATCATGGTCTTACCGATTACGTGACTCTGAGCTTAGAGGCTTTGCCTGTGTAAGTCACACGGTCACTGAAATATCACACATCTTTCAATTATTTAGACAAATATTTTACATCTCCTGATCATATATTCATTCAGGAACAGGTTCCTGACCAGTTACTGTACACTTGGATGTCATCCTTTCCCCAAAAGTACTGCAGCTTCGGGCTTTTTGGCCACCATGAAAGACAAGAGTATCTCAAGCCAGCGCTCTGCCAGAGCTGTCTGCACCGCCTGGACAGAGCTGCTCAGGAAGGTGCAAAAAAATCGGGTAAATGGAAATCACCAAGGGCTTCCTCATTTTTTTTTAGCTTGCTGAACACGTCATGCAGCTGTCATGGGTTTGCCCACCTTCAATATCAGAAGGAAAATACTCCCTGCAAAAATGCTTTGCTACGGTTGACGCATACGTCCTTTAAAGTGTAGCCGGGGAAACTGACACTTGTGATTGACATTCAAATGCATTTTATGTAACCTGTTAAAATTTCACAATATGCCAAATTTCACACAAGTCCGAAAGCTAAAAATGTTCAATAAATGTATCAATTATTTTAATCAGGATATTCTTCATTAAAAAAAAAAAATCAGCTATTTTTGGCTCCCTTCTTATTTAATCCACAGAAAATTTAACTGAACAGTAAACACAGAAAAGGAACAGTAGCAAAGTGTCTTCACCCAACTACTACAATCAGATAATTCACCACGAGGACAGTTAAAGCTCTGCAAAACTTTAATCAATAAATCTTTGAGAACAGTTGTTTTTCTGCTACTTTCCCGTTTTAAACTTGCATGCGTTCAGGTGCACGCAATTCTTGGGTTTTGGATATTGCATGAAAGGCAGCAGATGATTTTAGAGTACCTTTCTCTTGTTTCAGGAATGTCAAGGAAGCTTGTTATACATCGGTTTCAATTTGAAGATAAGCAACTGCAAAATTCAGTGTACTTCAAAGCCCATCCATTCTACTTGTAAATTATACAACGTAAAGTTAGGGGGTTTTAATTGTATTTTTGTGGAATTAGTTTTAATCTTGCATATTTATCTAAGATAATTTTTGGCCTAAAAAAGCACCTAGTGAAGTCCTTATCTTCAGAATGTACAAACTGACTTTCATGCTGAAATCTCCCAGTTAATCTCCATTTACAAGGAAGAGAACAGCCCCCTTGCTTAGGGGTACGTTAACTACAGAGATCGCGCTGATGTGAAATTTCAGCTTTGCCACAGCAATTTTACACTCAAGATACAATTACAGTAACTCTCAGGAGGATCTTACTTACTGTAAGCAACTTTCTTTGCTAACTGTACAGAATAGGAACTCAATACTTGAACTAAACACTGACCCTTTTTCTAGAATTAATGGTACTGTACACCTTGCTGTACACCTTGCTGTGGAAACAACTAAATACAATGGTCCATCATGCAAACCATGAGACTGTCAAAACTTTTTTTGTTCCACTAACTTCAAAAGAGTTTTTACAAATAATTTAGCCAATCTAGATAAATACTGAACATGGAATTATGCTGAAATATGCTTGGGAGTCAACATTTTCTATGAAAATATGCAACTATGACTAAAAGCATTAAGTACTAACTGCCCACCTCAATATCACTGTGTACAGCGCCACTGTAAGATGTGTTCTCTACAGCATACACAAAACTCAAGGATGTTCATTATTTTCTAATACTGGGTGCAAAATAACAACAAACCAAAACCAAACCATAACCCTGATGGTTCAAGTCACACTATGTGTATTTTGCAACAGTTTTTAAGAAAGAGTGGAAAACTTAGGCTACCAGGAATTACAGAACATCCCAGAGAGTTGATTTTTTAGTTTTTAAACTTAAATATTTACTACTAAGGTCAGACAATAATGAATAAACCTTGACCTACTGTCAGTATTTAATCACATAGCTAAAGACAGTAACGCTAATCAATTAATTAGAAAGCCAATGATGTCATCAAAGCACTGGCAATACCAGACGTGACTTGTTGACTGCACAGTAAGCAAGGCCATGAGATGAAAGTATTTATGTACTTTGACTATACCTGGTTAGTGATTTTATACCTGAGATGAAAATTGAGAGGTAAGAGAACTAGTTACGGTGTAAATAATTATCAGATGAAAAACAAACATGTGAAGATAACTGCTTTCATAAAAAAAAATATGCAAAGAGACCACAACTGACATTTCCCCCCTTATGATTTTCATTTTGCTATTTAGACAAACACTTTAACTCACTTTACCATGTGACAGATTGTGTTCTGAAACTATTTTAAAGGCTCCTGTGATTCCAATGCTTTAGTAATCCATGGAATTTTGAGTAGAAGCGACATTCTCTACTCCCTAGTCTGAAGAAATTTAAGGCACCCATAAGAAGCAAACTTCATGGGAAATTCCATTCTAGGGAAAAATAAATCCAACCTTCCCTTCAACAGAAAAAAAAAATAAATCATGAATTCATAAAAGTGATTAGAATGCCACATTCTCCGTCAGTGAGGCAACAGCTTTGTGATAGCTAGCTTAAATAAAACTCAACCTAAAGAGCTACCACTAAAGCCACAGAATCTTCACTAACAGCTTACAAAATAGGTAATATTGTAGTGGAACGGAAAGTTTGGATTAAAATCTGAAAAAGCTAAAAGGTAGAAGCAGAGCAAGGTTGGGCCCCATGTAAAGATGAAAGGAAACAAATGCAAAACATTTTTTCCTTGATAGATACACTTAATTTATACAGCAAACTTACAAGTTTAACGGATCACTGTACCACAACAATGAGTGCAAATACATGATTTTGTGGGCAGGAGCACTGCTAAAGAAGCCTGTTCTGTTTTCATCTGTATGGAATGACAGTAAATCGCTTCTTTGATGAACGGAAATTTCATTCCATATGTCAGAAAACAGTTCTACGATTTATTACTAGAATCAGCTCAAAATACTTCCCATAATCACAAAAGCTCAAGGAATATGTAGCCATTAGACACAAAGATATACAAGGTTTTGGTTACAATTGGTATTAGCTTCAGATTCTGAAGCTTAATTCTTGGCTTCTGCAGCTTCTTTATCGTGCTTTTCCTTTGCTTTCTCTTTTTCTTCCAGTTTTTCTTCTTTTTGAAGCAGTGCCATAATCTCAGCAACCTGGCTGGTGCCAATATCAATATCTTCCTTGTCAATCAATTCTACTACCTACATGAACATAAAACAGAATGGAGAAAGCACTTAAGGAAATTTATGATGTGAAAATGCCTCGAATTATGTAGAAAATTAGGACAAAAAGAGTCATCAATTCTCTCATATTCAATAAACCCAGTATTTTTTCACACATGAAAACAGGAATTCAAACCACAAGCAGTGCCTCAAACGTATCAGGAGTATTAAAAGTCAAATTTAAAATAGCTTATGTAGAACTTTTGACCTCAGCACACAGTGTCACATTTTAAAGCATTACTAAAACAGACCCAACTATTGTATCTGTTCCAATGGAAAGTTCAGATTCAGTATCTGACGAAAGAGTATTTAAGACAATACTTCTTCTGGAGGCTTAATTTTATCAAAAAGACCTACTGGACTAAATAGAAAAGCATAAATTTACAAAAACTTAAAAAGTACAGGGGGGTTGGCCTTTCAGAAAGCAAAATGAAACAATAATTTAGCAGGCGCTTCCAAATTCTTCTATGGAGCTTTTTGTACAAATGTATTCTTGGTGTATCTCCTGAAGTTCCTACAATTATTCTGCGTTATCCACAGAATTCAAAGTGCGTTTTACCTGTGTTACTAAACCTAACTGAATACGACTGCTGTTTAGAGCCAGAGGGAAGACAATTGTCACTGGAACAACCTCAGCAGAGAGGAAAAATGTGTTTCAGAAGTTTGATATTGTACTTTCTAGCCGGCCACAGCGTCCTAACTTTCTGCACTATTTCTGTATTGAGTAGGAAAATTACTCGCAAGGAAGTTAACTTTCAGAACATTGCTAAATTGGCCAAGTAAAAAAGAACGAAGAAAATGAAGGAGAATACAGGGAAAAGCTGAGAATATTGAGACAAATGAGACAACAGAACAAAGCAGGCAAAGAACACAAACCATTTATAATGGATCTAAAGAACCGCTGACGCTCTGATGGCTTTCAAGCATAGGAAACAGAGGCCTCAAATATCTCAGGCATACAAGGAGGCAAGAGAAGCTGTTATCTTGTGTACATAACGTGTATCTATAAACATTATGTCAAAATTTTGGCTGAATAGTGGTATTCCTCTAGTAGTTCTTCCAAAGCTCCTTCCCATGCTCCCTCTCATTCATAAGCAGCATAACAAAATTACCATATTTTACAGAACTTGACATATGCATGCAGGAAAACCTAGAGCTTTAAAGGTAACACAGGTAACAGATACAGGATAAAGGGGGTTTTGCCCCCCAAAATAGCCATACAAATTCTGAAGATGCTAATATGTATAAGATCTATTTGCAATACATTCCCAAAAATCTCACTGGCATCAAGTAAAGACTCTTGCAAAAGACAGATATAAGAATTTAAGTTGGAACAGGTACAGTGTCTGAGGATGGCTAACCTGACTTTCTGTAAGTGCTCCACACACTTACCTTAACAACATTATCTATATCAATTTTGCCATCCTTGTTTTCATCTAGCGCCTCTGCAATCCTAGTTAGCTTCTCCTCTGGAATCTTCTGGATTTGTTTCATCGCGTTAATTAACTCGGCAATACTGATGAGATTCTCCCTGAAGAGGAAACACAATCTGTATATGGCAAACCATTACTCCAAAGGAGTAAAGCTGACAAAAGGCAGTACTGAAAGTCACTACACCGCAGGTTACTTCAAAAAAAAACAACAGTAACTATTTGTAATCATGAACAGAATGCAAAAAAGCAAAAGTGAGTTACTGATCAGCAAGCAGATTTCAAATGAATCTTTACCTTGCCATTGAGTCTCATGCTTTTGGTTTCCACTTGCTCTATTGCACAAATACAGGGATCCCGCAGCGTTTGAAATACAGTTTAGCAGTTTTTATACTACTGAGGCTGCGTAACCACTGCCCTTTTATGTATATATTTTTATGGCCCCATTTACCAAAGATGCAGTGCCACGCACCTGTCATGCTTTCAGATTTAGGGAGGATTAGGATAATTACACAAAATTAATGAAAGTCACAGAAAAACAAAAGCTGAGAACTAATCAGTGTTTTGTTAAAATAGGCTTCATTTGCTCATATGAAGAAACAAACTTTGTAGAAGAAAGGACTAAACTTCACATCGTGACAAGCAGATTACAGATGTTTCCACTGTCTGCTTACTGATCTCATGAAGTTAAAGTCAGATCTGTCTTCTCCAACCTGAAACCTCTGCTTGCCCTATGTAGCTTTGTTAGTTGGAAGAAGCACCTTTCAGCACAGGTCAAGCTGAAATGCAGGAGACAGCGATCATCCCACTCTACACTGCGCTGGTGCGGCCTCATCTTGAGTACTGGGTGCGGTTTTGGGCGCCACAGTACAAAAAGGACATTGGAGAGTGTTCAAAGGAGGGCAAAGATGGTGAAAGGTCTAGAGGGGAAGACGTATGAGGAGAGGCTGAAGTTCCTTGGCTTGTTCAGCCTGGAGAAGAGGAGACTGAGGGCAGGCCTCATCGCGGTCTACAGCTTCCTCACGAGGGGGAGCAAAGGGGCAGGCGCTGATCTCCTCCCTCTGGTGACCAGTGGTAGAACCCGAGCGAACAGCATGGAGCTGTGACAGGGGAGGGTTAGGTTGCAGATCAGGAGAAAGTTCTTCCCCCAGAGGGTGGCGGGGCACTGGAACAGGCTCCCCAGGGCAGTGGTCACTGCACCGAGCTTGGCTGAGTTCAAGCAGCGTCTGGACAATGCTCTCAGTCATCTGCTGTGATGGGGCTGGTCCTGTGTGGAGCCAGGAGTTGGACTCCATGGTCCTTATGGGTCCCTTCCAACCTGGGATATTCTATGATTCTACGATCAATATTAAACAGAAGGGCCTTACCAGTACAGTCCCAGCCCCAGACCTGTCCCTAATCTCTGGGCACAGACTGACTTTTAAGGAGCATTTCTCAAGCTGCCACTAAATGTCCTGGACTTGCGCTGTTCCTATGACTCTTGATGGCTTGCTAAGGACTGCACCAGCCTGAAGGTTGAAAACCAAGCCTTTGTCAATGAAGCAATATTTAAACTAATAATTTCAGTCATCCACAATCACCTACAAAATTATCCACAAAACCATCCATTACAGAAACCACAATTACACTCTGTACAAGCAGATTCTACATTGTATTTTTAATTTGCAAATTTGGATGGTTTTGATCAAAAACTTCTCTATAGCACCATTCATAAGGCCGCCTTAATCTTATTACACAAAATTTGAAACAAATGACCATTTGCCCTGGGGACTGGAAAAAAACAAAGTCTGGAAGCAACAAAAGCAGAATCTTTTCTGTTTAGGTTATGCTCTGTGGGAGCTGGGAAGCTCTCAATGAATCACACAAAATGCTGCAAGCATAAACTAGATTAATACAGCATTCATAGTCACAAACTGAGAATTAGTCACAGTTTTTAGGTAATTCAGCGCCTGTAACATGCAACGTATGACCACTCAACATAGGATTGCCTGAAAGACTCTCCAGTAACACTAAAATCTGGAGAAGTGGTGATAAAATAATTTTGCAATGAAACTATCAAGAAAGATCTGTCTTTGAAAATCTGCAAATGAGCTGAGGTTGAATTGACAAAAGTTTTTGAAAAGGGACCATGTAAAATTACCTCCTTACTACCATTAGACCTGTTCCCCCTTTCCTCTCCAGAGACAGAATAGACTTTATTGCAATTTTCTTCCTCACTGATGTTGTCATACTGAAGAACAACAAGCAAGAATGTGCTTACCACACTGCTCTGCACGTTTTCGACCAATGACACAGGGCAAAGCTACTGCACGTGGAGCATGACTAAAGGTACAATTTCACCTGCAGTACCATTAGTGCTACGGCCACAATGAAGATAAGATGGTTAAGATATTAATCAACACTTCGACTTTCACAACCCCTTCAGGACTAGTATCCAGGGAGTTATACCTGCTTATTTCCTTCCTCATTTTAACCATACTTAATATCTTAGAAGAGAGAAAAATCTATAGAACAATTTAGTTTATTTTACAAATGAATTATCTTAATATTCTAAACAACAACTTATTTGCTAATTCTTTTCTAATCACACATTGGACAAAAGCAAGACTGAAGATGAACAGAGAGACACATTCAGTGCTCTCAAGTCACTTACCCAGCAGGAGGACTATCATCACCGACCAGCTTGGCATCCACCGTCTTTTCACTTGTCTCTAATTCATTAATAATTTTGTCTATCTGACCAATCATTCGGTTCACCTTCTTGGTCAATCGCTTGCTTGCCTTTGACTCTTCCACTACCTCTTCCTGGCCAGTTTTAGAGAGCTCTTTTATCTCCTGCAAATCCTAAAAGAAATGGTCAAGAGAGAGAAAAGTTTTTGTCAGGGTGAATTCTCAACAACAGACACTACTGACTTGACTAGCATTTCAAGACAGGTCTCATTTGTAAATGAAATGCAAATGTGTAGACATGCAAAGCCAAACTGGAATTGGAACAATAAATTTTAACACTGCTGACGTTTTCATGCACCCCTTAAATGTTATTGTCCACATCTTTCATAAAATTGGGTAAGATTCATTTTACTTAATTCAAAGTATCTGTAATACTGACATCTATGCTTGATAAGAACGAACTGCAGCATGCAGTGGTTAGTCAGCACCTGTCAATCCAGTCACCAGGGAAATAAGAGCATGAACAGGATTCTCATCTGGTGGGAACTACTCCAATGTTTTTAACTGGACTTTAACCACATTATACAAATGAGGGTCTATATAAAACAGGATAAAGCTCATTAACTCAGCTTCCAAATACAGGCTAACAGACATCCAAGTAAGATAATCTTCAACTTTGTGGATCATTTATGCTAAAACTAAAACCAAACAGAAATAATAAATAATTAAAGAAAGGAACTTCCATGCCCCATTCTTCACCTCATTATACTCCTGGATATCACCCTTCAATTCCTCAAGCTCCTCCTTTTCCTTTGTTAGTGATTTTTTCTGTTCCTGCAGCTTGGTGCAAGCATCACTCAGCATGTCAATCTCCTCCTTAGTGATTTCCTCACCCTGTAACAGAAAACACATACAATTAGTGAAAGATACATTTAAGATTTTTCTCAAAGATTTCAGGTCTTTTACCAGAAGAGACAGACTCACGATTCTATTTCCATGTTTGGAGTCAATATTGTACAAACTGGCATTTTGAGGCTAACACTAAGATCTTAAACGCTAAGGCAATGTGGTACATATTTTTTAAGTGCAGCTGCAGTAAGTTCAGCTACCATGATTCATTATGTGGGTTTTGGCTATCTGAAATTACATACCTAATTGTAACATTTAAGAATCTTTTACTTCTTTCTTTGTTAGGTGAAAGATGCAAACAACTGCGAAACGATTCACTATGCATAGGAAAGATATGTAAGACAAAAAAATTTGCAGAGCAAAGTTCAGGAAGCTGAGCTAGAGCAAAGTTATCCTCAACCACCTTTGCAAGAATGACAATGAACATCCATAGTTTGTGAAGTACAGTCTCCTGAAGAGCCGAGATACTCCTAACAGAATACTTGAAAAATAAGACTTCAAGGTGATTCATTAAAAATGCTAAAAATCCCATAATACTAGCTACAGTTAGCACATTAATCTGACCCAGACATCTGCTTTTATTTTGCATGGCTAAACTCTGAACAGCCACATAAGTATAGAAAGACATGTGCAAGCAAGGATGCCAGAAACAGAGCAGAATGATATGCTTCCAAGAAACAACTGCAGAACAGTTCACAAACTGCTCCATGTGGGCATTCAGCCCCTTCATCAATTCAGGAAGAGTTTCAGCTTCTGTTAGTATCTAGGCATCAAACTCTCTTCTCGTTTTAGTGTAGTATCTATAGTTCACCTTAGAAAAAAAAAAAATTAAAAAAAAAGAGCAAGTCACTTTGAAAACAAATTCCTCTGCCTCAAATAAAATCAGTCATCTTCAAGAAGCTGGCAGTCTTAGATCTCCTCCCACCAAGAGGCAAGAACCACAGAGTTTGAAATCTTTGGAAACATCTTTAGGGGACACACCACACTGTAACCTCGGTTAAGAATGCCATGGTAACTTTACTTCTTGTTTTCTCTTATCAGTTAGGGCTCTTGAGCAAGCCCTTCTTGCTGCCCAGTATCATACATTCTGCCCAGTGTCATACATTCTCACCTTCTCAGTGCTGTGGTAGGCAGCAATTTGAACGCTATGCCACACGTGCAGCGTAAGCTAGCTGTGACATCGCGTATCTTTGCTGTTTCCAAACAAGATGGTCCGAGCCCTGCCTGCCTCCCTTGGCATTCCTCACGGCTGCACTATCATGCACCCAGCTACACAGCCAGGAGTCAGCTAACTCATCACACAAAAATGCATGATTTCAGTGTGGATTAGTTCCATTTCATTATTACCATTAAAACTTTCTTGGCAGTATTCTAAAGTAAACAATGTTATAACAATAGCAGGTAGACAATGATGCTGTCCAGGAAAACTGAAAACATTTTTCTGCCTAAAACATCCACTCTAAAATAATGTTGTTTTTCTGCACAGTTACACTGGGACTTAGAAAAATCCTGACACCAAACCTTGTGGACAAAAAATAAAGCTGAGCTTTTGCTGAGCTACAAATAAAATTCAAGGTATAACTGAAACGTGAGGAAAAAAAAAAAAGACCAGCCAGGTAGCAAATGGTTAAACCCAGCGTGCTCTGACTGTAACAAAGCATGCTCTGATCACAACAAAGCACACTAATCCTAGAAATTAATGTGTTACAGTGGTATAAATTATGTTCAACATCATAGTACAGAAATGGGGAAAGAGTACACAGAAGTTTTTATAGTGTACCTACACTTCAAAAGAAGGGAACGCTCATCTTTACCTACTGCTGCCCTCTCCCCCCTCATGTGTTAACTATACACAGACAGACGTGCACAGATCCATTCCATCTACAACCAGTGCAAATGCCCCCCAAAATAGGTATATAAGCATCAATAACAGAAAGATAAAGGAGATACTCTGAGGATTATTTTTTTTTGTGTGCCAGTGTCAGTTTCTGCATTGGTGGTTAAGAATTTGCAAATTACTTATTAGCTGTTTTTAACTGACAAAATGTGGTGAGAAGGTGAAAACTGCAGGACAGCCAGGCAACTTATCCTGGCTCTTAGACAGATGTTTTGAATCTTTACATTGAAAAGTATAACAACATACAGTTATCCAGATTACCTTGATGCCTTCCAACACTGGAGCTGTATCTTTCAGCACCTCTGAGTGCATTGCCGTATCTGCCCGTGCCAGTTCTTGTTCGGTATCCACAGCCATGTGACTTTTTTTAACTTGCAGAGCAGCTGCTTCAAGACCTACTGCCGATTCCACTTCTTTCTAAATTTTAAAGACCCATGAAGTTTTAGTTAAAGCAAAGATAACGTTATCTGTATTAGCACCAGTAAAGAATGATTTCTCAGGATAGGAATAGTTGCCAAAGTAGATGCAGGCATTTTTAAGACAACATTAAAAGAACCACAACACACCAGATAGTTTCACATAAAAATACCCAGTTGCACTCAATGCCTGTGAGCACCTGAGCCTTAATTCACCAGTAAAGCAGGCCAGCATCTTTTATAGTCAAGTATCATACAAGGACATTATCAGGTTGATGACAAACAGAAAGAGCCAAAAATAAGAACAATTAAGTATCAAGTATGGGTCAGGGATCAAGAAACAAACAAAATCACCAGAGGAATAAAATGCTTCTCTTCTTCCCTTCTAATTAGAGTAACAAGGGAAATCAGAGATACACAAGACTGAGACAATCTTTTATGTTTCACACTGAATCCTTTTGGGTTGCAGCCTGGTTTAATATTTTCCCACATCTTCCACATGTGGATTTAAAGTCGTTGCAGTTTCTCGCAGGCAACACCCAGAGCAGGGGGAATAACTCGTAACACGCTAGTTTTTACACCACTGACATTTATTTCTCAATAGTTGACAGCAGAACTTACTATGGTTGCAATTGGAAGTGTTTCTTTGGCTTTCTCTACAGCTTCAGACATTCTTTCCATCTTTTTTTCTTCGTTTTCTTTCCTGATGGCTTCCTCTTCCTGAAGTGTTGCTTCCAGCCGTGCTTTGTTATCTACTTTTTCACCTTCAACTTCTGCCACTTTGACTTGAGCCTCTTTGGCCTAAAAATAAAGTGAGAAGTCTACACATCATCAACATTTTCATATATTTATGTCTTTATGTTGCCTAGAGCTCAGACTGTTTTTTATATCAGTAAAAAAATGTATTCTAAATCTTCTTATGCTATTACTGTCTACTGTCATGCAATTACATATTGCCTTTTGTTTGCCTTATTCTCAGACCCCTCCACATATAAGCCAATATTCGTGTTTGAAGGTCAGTCAAATAAACCTTTCCATGGTTTAGCAGTTCAAGGAAAAGAAAGGAACCAGCAAGAACATCTACTTCTCTAAGCAGATCTTCAGTGATGATACTGACAGCTGGTTACAGACTATATACATCAATACTTACAACGCTCTCTGGTAGTGTCTGAAGTGTTGTTTTGAGCTGATCAGCTGGAGAAAGGGTATCTGGGAGATACATGGCTCTGGATAAAATAAGCAATGAAGTAGGGATTTCCTGGTTCAGGTGCAGATCTAACCACTATAAATACAACACAAAAAACATCTTCAACTTTTGGATTTTTTTTATTTGTTACAGATCAAGTCAAGCACACACAAAAAAGTGGGGTTTTTTACTATTACTTATCAGTTAATATCCTAGCACAGGAAATACAGGCTATAAGCAGCTAAGATTTACTGCAACTGCATTGAAATATATGAAGAAGTATTTTGTTTGAAGTATTTCCAGAAATATTTAATGAATATTTCAAAAAGTGGTTTGTTTCACATGCATCTTCCTCTAAACCAAGCAACACCAAAAGACAATGAACTGATGTACTTGGAGAAAAGTTCTTTACAGACTAATACATATAATTAACAAGACAAACTGCCAAAACTGTGAACATATTTTGGGTTTGTTTCAGGCTAAGTATCTGTTTGCATCATCAAAACATCATGGCCCAGTCAAAAGCCAGAAAGTCACTGCTCCTATATACTTACACAGTACCTGTGACAAAAGCTTATTAAGGAGAAGGACAGTTTTGGTCAAGCCTTTAACGAGAACAGAAGAAAAACGACTTCTCAGAATCCTAACAATAATCAGAGCTAGCAACTGAACCTAGGCTGGTGCACTCAGTCTTGCCAAAACATACCTGCTTAAGCTGTTCCTTGAGACGCTCCTCTGTCACACCAAGTGCTCGCATCCCTCGGGCACGGCAAGCAGCCTGCAGTTCCTTAACAGTCAGGCTATCAACTCCTTCCTCAGCAATCAGCTGCACAAAGCATAAAATAACAGCTCAAAACCGAAGAACCATCATCGACGCACACCCAGAAGTCCGTATATTTACGACGGCCGCTAGAGGCTGCTGTGATAACACAAACAGCCTCTGATTTCTAAACTGTGAACGTTGTACTGCAGCCTTAACAGCTCCAAAATGGTCACGTCAATCTCCCTCTAAGGTAATACTCCTATCAGCTCCCTTGCAAATTACAGTTTCATAGAAATGCTTTTCTTCGTAACAGATTTTACTTTCACTGCAATTAACGGTAGATTAAAAAAGGTCAACTTTTTCTTTACAAATAAAGACACTTCTGATTTTAAGCTCTTTGAGCCTTTTCGTTCTAAAGTTAGCTCAAAAATAAGACAATTAAGACAAAAAAAAAGGAAAATGCCTAGAAAGACATATATATATCTGTCTATATATCTCCACACATACTCATTACTCTTACACATTAAAATTATTAACCAGTGCCTATTTAGAACGACTCACTTTGTCATCTGCTTTTATGCTTCTTAGCCTCATTGTCAGCTGGAAGCGGAGAAAGTTATTTGTCCCAATTGACTGAAGCTCCAACAATTTACAAAGTGCCACCAGCTGAGGCCTGGTTAGATTGTCCAGAGTCAACTCATCTTCAAACAGCTTAGAGAACCTTAAGATCTCCTCATTACTGGGTCTTTCACCAGTTTCCCTGATCTGTAAGAAAAAACAAACACATGCTAAGTTTTTCAAAGCAAATGTTACGGCTAGGCATTATTTTGAACAATAAAAATATTCTCCTTATTTGTCAAGTACTTTGCATCAATTTTGGAACAGGAAATAGGACACAAGGGAGACATGAAAGAATTTTTTTTAAAAAACAATTTGTTTGCTATAAACGGCAAAAGAATTGATAGCATTGACAGTTTCCAACAACATTGTGTAATATACTTAAGAAACCTAACAAAACCAAGAATTAGATGCTGCCATGGGATACCTAAAAAAAAGAAAAAAAGAATTGAGCAAATAAATAGTTGCTGCGGAAGTCATACTGGCAAGCATTCTTTCTGGTACCATACTTACTGAACATAAAAGAAAATTAAAAGCATCACCTTCTGCAGATAAAGTGAGAAACATGTCCCACAGCAGAAATTTTGTAACACTGGTGTCCCTATGAAACTCGATTTGGACACTGACCTTACCTCCCTTCTCTCCACAACCACATTTGTTACACTGCTGTCTTGCTTCCAGTTCCGAGCTGTCCTGCAGCACTTCAGTGCAAACGCACTTGTCCACGCAGCTGTTGCAAAGCATAAACCGCTATTTGGGAAAGGAATCTGCATCTTTTTTGACAAAAGGTTCTGTGTAACTGCTTGTACAAAAGCCAAGGCGCCTTTTGTTAAAGGCGCGGGAGGAGGCTGTCCCCGTGTGCCGTAA
>VWZZ01007012.1:225648-244863 GCA_013399095.1 Psophia crepitans | reverse complement strand
TATCCCGGGTAACCAGGTCTTCCGTTTCCTTCCGGACGTGGGCCACATTTTCTGTTGTGTTCCTTTTATCACTGATGTACCTAGAGAAACTTTTCTTGTGCCCTTGATGTCCCTGGCCAGATTTAATTCTATCAGGGCTTTGGCTTTCCTAACTTGATCCCTGGCTGCTTGGACAAATTCTCTGTANTGGCTGCTTGGACAAATGCTCTGTATTCCTCCCAGGCCACCTGTCCTTTGTTTTCCAGCCTCTGTAGGCTTCCTTTTTGTGTTTGAGTTTGTCCAGGAACTCCTTGTTCATCCATGCAGGCCCCTGGATGTTTCTGTTTGACTTCCTCTTTGTTGAGATACATCACTCCTGAGCTTGGAGGAGGTGACCCTTGAATGTTAATCAGCTGTCTTGGACTCCTTTTCCTACAGGGTTTTATCCCATGGTACTCTACGAAGCAGGTCTCACAGGCAAGTAGTGACAGGACAAGGGGAAACAGCTGCAAGTTGTGCCAGGGGAGGTTCAGGTTGGAGATTAGGAGAAATTTCTTCTCAGAAAGGGTGGTCGGGCATTGGAACAGGTTGCCCAGGGAGGTGGTGGAGTCACCTGCCTGCGGGGGTTTAAGGAATGGTTAGATATGGTACTTAGGGACATGGTTTAGTGGGTAATAGGTGGTGGTGGGACGGTTGGACTAGATGATCCTTGAGGTCTCTTCCAACCTTAATGATTCTATTGCTAATAAGTCTCTGAAGAGGCCAAAGCCTGCCTCTTGAGTGGTTCCTTCAGGTTTTTCTTTCAGTATTTTGAATTTGGTTACCACTTAGGTTTTGGGAAAGTAATTTTTCCTCAAATTTAAATTTAAATATTTAAATTTAAATAATATTTCCTCATATTTACAGATGGATATTCAATACTGGTAAAAAAGCTTCAGTTTATTTCTATTATAAATGTCATCAGTTTTAACATGGATAAAGAAAGATCTTTAAAAGCAGGCATTTGGTGTCCAGCACTATGTATTCTTGGCCAGATTCACTGATTTTTTAAATTTTTTTTGAATTGGCACTGAATTGAACCTTTAGCTGTACCAGTATTATCTTCAAGACTACAAAAGGAAGGAAAGCAGACATTCATTTGACACTATAAACTAACTGTACATATGAGACTAGGAATATCAGAAGGCAAACCCTTCGACAAAGGTATTTTCCTTTTTTGTTTTCAAACTTGGCTGTCTTGAAGAGTTCCAAAATGCCTACTGGGGACTATGAATTATCTGCACCCTGATGATTAGAAATGTATCAGAGAATATGAATTGCCCTCTCTTTCTTGTTTGTTCATTTGTTTGTTTGGGTTTTTTTAAAATATGTTTATTATATGTTGCAGAACTACTTTCAGGTTAATTTTAGGCTTAATCCACCTCTTCCACCCAAAAATTCAAGCAATAGTGACACCCATACAGACCATGTAATACAACCTGTAAAAATCATACCTGAAACTTAAATTTTAACACAGTTTTAGTGTGAACAACACTCGACCTTTGGGAAACTCTTACCAGAATGGAGAGCTACACTTAGTTTGTGATAACTAACTCCCCAGGTATTGAGGTCTAATACTGAAAATGGTGTATTGGAAGCAAGCAAAAAGAGCAAATGGAAACTGCACAAACCAATTTGCTGTTTTCATTTAGGCTTCAGAGCTCTGAATGTCATCTTGGGTGGAAAATGTCTTAGCAGTTTTCTCTAGCCATCTGAAACCATTCTAATATTTTGAAAAATGACAGTGACATTTCCCCAAGATATTTTCGTGTGCAGTTCTTGGTCAATCTTAAGTGAAAAGAGAAAAAGGGGCTCTGATTATAAACAACTGAAACAGTGTCCCCAGTAGACCTGCTCTTTTTTCCTCCCACTATAGATATTTTTTTCTTTCTAGAAGAATCCTCATTTTCATAAAAAATGCTGTATTTTTAATTCAGAAACATAACTCTAAATTAACTTAACATCTCCTTTCTTCTTCTCTTTTTTCTTATAAGATGTAGACAAAACACCAGCTGCAGTTTCAATTCAATTCTCCATTCAATTGCCATTCTCTGGTCAGGCCGAGTGGAGCCTTCTATTACAAGCTCTTCAATATCAGCAAAGGCATTTGGGCTGGCAAGTAGAGTCTAATGACTTTTAAATGGATATTTCCTCTCTCCCCACATGGTGGTGACTGAGCTGCAAGCAAACTAGTATGCTTCAGGTGAATTATAAACTTTAGGCGCATATAGAAACTGGGAAATAGGTTCAGACCAACCCTGGAGTAGCAGTTTCCACATATGCCAGGTTTTATAATTTCTTAGGGGAAAGTGTGGAAGAATTTTTTACCCAGCAGCAGCACATTGATTAAGGAAAGCTCCTTTCCAGGTTTTGGCTTCTGGAGTAGCTGAAGCAATGCTGGCTATATCAGAATACACTGTTGATGTTGTCATAGTTAAACAGGCAACAAGTAGTGACACAAAGTGATACAAATATTTTTCAAGCTACAAAGATCCATGCGTGTCCCCTAGAACTAAGGTGGATTTAGAGTAAAACATGTCCTGGAGAAGCTGGAGGCATACATGCACCTCTTCTGGTAGAGCAAGATGACTCCACAATCCCACTGACATCAGGTGCCAGCTCCCTTATTTCTGAAGGCAGAAAAGATTTAGGGTGGACCTCGACCAATTCTGTAAGAATTATTGCCACTACTTCTCAGGTGATGAAAGCTAATACATTTCTTGTTGAATTAAACTACAACCCATGTGCCTTTTTCTGTGCATGTATTATAAGACAATAAAGGAATAATTTTTACTGTCAAAAAGAGTCTTAAAGGATAATCTTCCAAGTGATATTTTATTTTGAACTAGGTACAAGTAGGAGTTGTTATTATTTGTGCATTTCTCACATAAAATCAGACATAGGCTTAGACCTTCACTGAACAAGCCAGAGGATTTATTACATTGCCAGGAAAGCCTGTGATCTAAAATCAGCGGTGCTGCTTATGGACATACCATTTTTCATGTGTGTTTATGAGTTCCACTCTGTAAAGGGCAGAAAAGCAGATGTGAGAGGAGTAGGATGAGAATAAAGCTGCTATGTATCACTTCAGAAGGTGAATTAGTGTCTCGGTGCCATATTAATATTTGCATACATACTGTCGATGCATTGTATTGAGGTAGCATTGGCTTGGCTTTCAAACATTTACATGAGCTGAGAGCAGACAGCACTGCCAAATGGGATGTCTATGGGATTTGGCAGCGGAAACATGTTTTAATTTCTTTTCCTTGCTTCTTGATAGAGTTGGACTGGCCTCCAAACCACCCCCGAGTGACCATGCCTCAATTTCCCTGTCCGTTAGATGAGTACAATGATACTGATGCGTTTAGAAGCATAGTTGGAGATTTATGGGGGAGAGAGGAGTGTCAGCTGGGAAATGGGCACTGACATCTTTAGTGTTATCAGCTGTATTAGGTTATATGCATAATGTCCTGGCGCCTTCGTGTCTGTAGTGTGATCATGAACACAAAGTGAAGTCAGCAGGAAGAACAATGCATCGACATATTAAAAAAAAACAAAACAAAACAGTTCAGGCACAGAAGGAGAGGAATTTAAGTGATGGGTAGCCTTGTCTGAAAGTAGCGGTGAGAGCTGTGAGATCAAGTAGCCTACTTTGAAAATCTCAGATGTGAGTTGGTTCCTTGTTGGTTGTTTGGGGTTTTTTTTGTGTGTGTTTTCTTTTTCTTTTTTCTTTTTTTTTTTCAGGGATGTGCATGATGACTGATGTTTATTCAGATAATCAGCTTCACAAACAAGATTGGGAGCATGAGCTGGATTTTGTCCTGGTCAGATTTTCAAGAAAATCACTAAAGTGATTGTAGGAAAGCACTGGAAACACAATTCCTGGAAGTAATTCTCAGCTGTCATGTTGAATTATAGAGAGAATTAGAGCTGCTAAGTTTCCCATGTCTCTGTTTAATCCTCTGTAAAGTGAGTAAAGTAAAACATAGAAGGATGTAGTGAGTTACCAAAATGATATTGTGAAAGATTTCCTGTATCTTCCGAAGAGGTGAGCTGTCTAGTCCAAGGTATTAGTGCTCTTCTGTGATGAAGCAATTCTCTCTCCTAGATAAAAATAAGACAAAATCCTGTAACTTGGTGCTTCATTACTGATGACGGACAGCTCACTTTGAATTCGTAATTACACTCAAAACCCACATCCATTTCTTCATAAAAAGTGTTTGGATTTGTGTAATTGTGATGTAAGAAGAAAATGTTTAGACCACTTCTTTAATTTCTGTAAAGAGGAATAAGAGAACAGCATGAGATAATGTTCCAGTTTCAAATAAGCACCATTAAAAAAAACAAATATATTTTGCTTTCCTATATGTTACACATTTTCCAGGTTATGTTAGAAATACATATTCACTTCACATGTAACATATTTGTTATTTTCTGGTTTTACTCCAAGACGTTTTGCCATTATCCTGCCAGGACTGTATGTTGTCTGACCACTTCCCCATTGCAATTAAGGATTGAAACCACTTGCTTACGCACAACGGAGACCATCATACCTAACCCCAAAGGAGGCCAGAAACTCCTAGCACACTGCATTTCCCAGACCAACCAGGAGGCCCAGGGCACAGAAGGACAGCGTGCTATTTGCAACAAGGGTTGGCACGCTGACAATCCACATGAGTGGAGCACTTCAAAATAAAGAGAAAAAAAAAAACACACCAAAACTACGAGGGGGGTTTAACACATCTCATAGAAAGGTATTGCCTGAACTTTCATAATAAAATGAGATAAACTACTTCAAAATCAGTTGTTAAGAACACAGTACCCAAAAGCCAGCTTCAAGGAGTGATAACCAGAAGCTTTTCTTTAAATCCTGCAGTATCTATTTGGCAGACTGTGCAGAATCACAGGCTTGAAGCTTGCACAAGTAACGCAGCCTTCCCCAGGAATTTCAATTTGTCCCTCCTCCCCCTTCCCCACTTTTCCTCCCTTCTTTTTCTGGTGCTAAAGCCAAAGAGCAGGAGCAGAGACGATGCCTTGGGGTGCTGGAGGTGGAGTGTAAAAGAGAAGGAGGCAGCCTCCAACTCTAAATGGAAATATTTCATCAACTTTAGTGCATTTTGAATCAGGCCCATTGTACTCAAAAACCTTAAAAGTGACACGCATGCAATAAAGGAAAATTCAGAATCATCTGATCAGGAAGATCACAGCACTAATCAATCACATTTATCAACCCATTGGATTCATCTTTAGTTTCTCATGAGACAAATCTTGTCATATTACAGAGCTGCGGTGACATGTGTGTGAATCTGGTAATCTGCACTGAACATAATCTTTGCAGCCATTTATTCCATCTCTTCCTCAAGGCTGTGTTTAAGAACTTTAAAATTGGTTTGGATCGCCAGAGAACACGAAAAAAACAAACCTGAGCAGGACTAAATTGTATTGGATATCTAAGTCCACATGGCAACATTTTTAAATGCTCTTACACAGTTATAGCGTGAGGACACGATGTTTTCTTAGGATGAGGAAATACCAGGAGAGGAAGAAGCCTCTCAGATGACATCCTGGCACAGACATGCACACATGCATAGAGAGACCTTAGGTGTGGGGAGTGCTGCGTCTATGTGCATATTTAGTTTGAAAGTGGTTCTGTCAGAAAGAACCAATTCAATCGTTAACAGGAAAGAAATGACTAGGTTACCTTTTTTGCCCTCTAAACGTTCATATTAGTCTGAAGCGAGCCACAGTTTGAAAACAAGAAGCTGTTTGGATTTATTGTGTTCTGGAGCCATTAATTACAGTGTGTCCCATTCCTGTTTATTTGTCTTAGTTCTTCTTGGTGTTGAAAGACTGACCCTCATGGACATAAAAAAGATTATCTAGCTTCATCTGTCTCACCATCCTCTGTGGCTCAAGTCCTTGTGGTAGGGCATTTCCCCAGACTACATGACACAGCCAGATGCAGCAATTGGATACTGCGCTATGAAATAGCACTAATTTCAGATGTCAGCCTTCACACTTCATAAAACAGGGAGCATATTACAGTGTACGTTAAATTCTGGAGCAAATAATACGAAACGCCTATGCGGATGTATTGTAGATTTGAATAATCTGGCAGACTGTATTTGGAAATATTCTCTAAATTTCCTCTGTCCCTGCCCTGAGACTGTGGTAACTAGCACAGAGACCAGCTGTCCAACCTTGTTTTTCTAAGCCATTGACTAAACAGTGAGTTCATGTTCAAGATAACTGTGGGGAACCAGTTCATGAACTTCTTGAACTCTGCTGTCAGTGCGGTGATGGCATTGAAAACTTGCCATTTAATTAATGGTGAGTCTGGTAACTACAAATGAACCTTGGGCCAAATGGGCTGGTTTGGTTTTTTTTTTTTTCTTGTTTTTTTTTTTTTATTAAAAGATGTCTGGAGAGCAAAATTAAGTAAAAGTGCTAAGCTGGCTAAACTGTTGACTTTTTGCCAGGGAAAGACGTTGCTTTGTAAAAGAGGGAGGTAGGATCAACACCTGCATATACACTTGCGTGGTGGCTCCAATGCCAGAGCATTTGCATGGAGCAGAGTTCTTGTGCTTCTTGCCAGATTCACTTCCCAATTTGCAAAATGATTAACCTGGAGGTGTTTCCACCAGTGGTGTCTGTTTTACTGCAAGAGTAAACCCCTTTGCTTTGTGGGATTCAGTACAGTGCCAATTACAGGCAAAAAAGACCTGTCTGGAGCACAGGTCTTATGAGGAGCGGCTGAAGGAACTGGGCTTGTTTAGTCTGGAGAAGAGGAGGCTCAGGGCAGACCTTATTGCCCTCTACAACTACCTGAAAGGAAGTTGTGGCGAGCTGGGGGTCGGCCTCTTCTCACAGATAACTAGTGACAGGACTAGGGGGAACGGCTGCAAGTTGCGCCAGGGGAGGTTCAGGTTGGAGATGAGGAGAAATTTCTTCTCGGAAAGGGTGGTCAGGCGTTGGAACGGGTTGCCCAGGGAGGTGGTGGAGTCACCGTCCCTGGGGATGTTTAAGGAAAGGTTAGATGTGGTACTTAGGGACGTGGTTTAGTGGTTAATAGGTAGTGGGGGGATGGTTGGACTGGATGATCCTTGAGGTCTCTTCCAACCTTTATGATTCTATGATTCTATGAAAATAGGGATTGGTCTCTGAGGTAAGAAAGCTGCATAGAGCTTACAGTTGCAGTCTTGTATTGCAGTTTCAGCCCCTAAACCTCTCCATTCATGTTGATAGAAATGCCTAGATGTTGAGCCTTTGTTCAACACAAACTCCTTCCTATTAGACTTTTTAAAATAGCATGAAACACAGCCTTATTGTATAGATCCATATATTCTGCTCCCCTAAGCTAGAAACCACATAATTCCACTGTGATTCAAGGTACCTGGCACCTTGTATAAGCAGAGAAGCATCTTCGCCTTAGTATTAGAAAGTGCTTGACATATGTAAGCAGAAGACAATGAAGAAGAAGGGCTGGAAAAGACCTTCTGAGACAGATCCCTGATATTGCAAGACTTATAAAATACTGAAGTTATCCCTTTCACAGATAAAGTCTATCTAGTGAGGTTTCTAGAGAGGTTTCTTCTACTCTAACTGGTAGGTTACTCCAGAACATCACACCTTAAATGGATAAAAGGAGAGCAACAAAGCTGGTGAAGGGTCTGGAGCATAGGTCTTACAAAGAGAGGATGAGGGAACTGGGGTTGTTTAGCCTGGAGAAAAGGAGGTTGAGGGGAGACCTTATTGCTCTCTACCACTACCTGAGAGGAGGTTGTAGCCAGGTGGGTGTCAGTCTCTTTTTCCCAGGTAACAAGAGGAAATGGCCTCAAGTTGTGCCAGGGAAGGTTTAGATGGGATATTAGGAAAAATTCCTTCACTGAAAGGGTTGTCAATCATTGGAACAGGCTGCCCAGGGAAGTGTTTGAGTCACCATCCCTGGAGGTATTTAAAAGATGTGTAGATGTGGCACTGAGGGGCGTGGGTTAGTGGTGGACTTGGCAGTGTTAGGTTAACGGTTGGACTTGGTGATCCTAAAGGTCTTTTCCAATCTAAACGATTCTGTGATTCTATGAAAACCACCTTCCAATTTCTTGCTGAAATATATTCCTCACCAGTTTATATTCAATTGTTTATCTGTAGACCTTTAGTTTAAATAAGCTCTTTTTCCTCTCTCATATCCCTAATGTATTTATAGCTAGAAATTATACCCCTTCAGCCTTGACTTTGAAAGCTCTCCACTCTGATATTCTGGTAGAATTTCTCTGTTCTGCTTCCAGCAGAAACTTTCCAACTTGAAATTGTCTTTCTTGAATGTGGATACCAGATTGTAAGATCTCACTGGGGCCTTAACCCTGTCTCTGGTGGAAACTTGAACAAGAGCATTGTATTTGGAGCCTCACCCTACTTCACCAGCTTGGTGATAACTGCCTTTGAGTAAATAAAGCAAATGCAAACATTTAAAACTATAATTAGTAGGAAGTTCTCACCTAGCAAAGTATTATTTTCACACTTTGCCTTTATATGAGGCATCAAAGTATTTTATAATATGTAATTAAGGTCCAGATCTTCAAAAGTGTGGCAGAATAAACAGCAGTTGTCCCTGTTTCTGTTCATTCTTTGATTGTGCTTTTGTATGATGAAGCAGAATAGGGTGTAATTGTTTGCAAGCAGTTATTCGTGAAGAAACTATTCTATTTCTTCAGGCCCCAAACTAAATGATGGTGAGGGAGTTGATTTCTACTTCCAGTGTATCTGAAACCATTGCTGATTCTGTGCACTCTTGGTGCACTCATTGAAGAGATTATACAAGGTTTTGCACTACTGACCAAATGATAACTGATTATTACAAATAAAAGGTAACAAGTATAAGTGCTTTTCTTTGCTGTTGACTGTGCTACAGTGTTAGGTGGTCTTATTCTGTAAACCTTGCCTCTGCTTTGCAGTGCTCTTGGGCAGCTTTTACCAGGGTCTTTATTGGAACTGTTAAGTGTCACTGGCTGCAAGATCAAATTTTTTGGACATAAAACTATTGTAGTGACCAAAGGAGGGCAACAAAAATGGTGAAGGATCTAGAGAGGAAGCTGTATGAGGAGAGGCTGAAGTCTCTTTGTTTGTTCAGCTTAGAGAAGAGGAGACTGAGGGAAGACCTCATCATGGCCTACAGCTTCCTCACGAGGGGGAGTGAGGGGGCAGGCGCTGACCTCTTCCCTCTGGTGGCCAGCAACAGAACCAAGGGAACAGCATGGAGCTGCGACGGGGGAGGTTTAGGGTGGATATCAGGAAAAAGTTCTTCACTGAGAGGGTAGTCTCAGAACAGGCTCCCCAGGGAAGAGGTCACAGCACTGAGCTTGACTGAATTCAAGAAGCGCCTGGACAATGCTCTCAGTCATAGAATCATAGAATGGTTAGGGTTGGAAGAGACCACAAGGATCACCTAGTTCCAATCCAGCTGCCATGGGCAGGGACCCCCTCCACTAGACCAGGTTGCCAAAAGCCCCATCCAGCCTGGCCTTGAACATTTCCAGGGATGGGGCCTCCACAACTTCTCTGGGCAACCTGCTCAGTGCCTTACCACCCTCACAGTAAAGAATTTCTTTCTAAATCATCTGCTCTGATGGGGCTGGTCCTATGTGGAGCCAGCAGTTGGACTCGATGATCCTTATGGGTCCCTTCCAACTGGGGATATTCTACGATTCTATAAAAAAAATGAAATGCAATGATAAAGGAACTGAAAAATAATAGATCTGTACTTCGGCAGGATACTCTGGCTACCGCGGAGGCTTTGATCATGCGCAGTGCATTGTGGTTGTCATGTTGAGCACTGTGACACCAAACTTCATGTGATCCTTGCCAAAGCACTGGCCGATGCTGTCCTGAGCTAGGTCTGTGTTCTCCATAGCCAGGTACTTGGAATGAAACTCTCAGGGATCAGTGCTGAGCAGTGAGTTCCCTGGTGTTGCTGGGGAAAAGCAGAAAGAGAGAGAGAGAGTGGGGCTGATAATTAGGGCAGGTATTTACAAAGAGAGACACTTCAGTTCTGTATCCCTGCTCTCAGGATATATGTTCAACATCACATCATAATTTACATTAAACCCTTCTCCAAGTCACGCTGTCTCCTTTTTGCAATGAGCATCCTACTTAGTCGGAAAACCCCAATTTGCTTTCCTTCTAATTATTCCAAGCAATGTGGAACGGCTCTCACAGGTGGGGTTATGCAAATGCCTTTGCTCCCACATCAGAAAAGCAGATGATTGTACTCCTTTCTAGGGAAGTGGGACATGCTTCCTTCATGGGAGCAGAATTGAATCCAGATGCTCTTGTCCATGCTTTAACCACTGAAATATTTGGAGAAACAAGGAAGTGAGAAATGAAGACAGATGTTCCAGATAGATAGATATTATCTCTAAGACAAATTGTGCTTTTTATGGCAACACACCCATACACACACACACACGCACATTCTCCTTCTCCCTGTTCCTTTCCTCTTCCAAATTCTTAAAACTGTCTTGCAAACTGGGAGAGCCCATTCTTCAGCACACAGATATGTGGTTAGGATTTCTTCTTGGGGATCCTGGAATATGTGTGGGCTTGAATGTCACTGGCAAAAGAGGAATGTGAAAGCAAGTCTCCCACATCCTGTGGAGTACTCTAATCAACGATAAAACTGTGCCTGTGGGAGAGCCCAGCCTCTCCTCCCCAAGGGCTGTTCTGTGCCAAGCCCAGTCCAGTGCTCTGAGAGCACCTACTGAAATGACTGGTGCCAGTGAGATGAATGGGAAAAAAGTAGTTTGTGAAATTTGATGGGAATAGATGAAAGCACTGTCAAAACTTAAATGGGAAGAGTAGAGGCACAGTCCTTTCTCTTCCAAAAGGAGATCCTCTTTCCTCCTCCCATATGCCCTGGGAACGCCATGTCCCCTTTGTAAGATAAAGATTTGTCTACATCAAGTGGACAGTTAATTTATCTCAATCAACTTGCTTTCAAATATCACTTTGTACTTAGTACTAACAATGGCAGTCGTATTTAGGGACTTTACTTTTTAAGAAGAAGCTTCTCTATTGTGTTGACCTCCAATGTTTCAGTCTTGCTCTGTTCCCATGGGTCTTCATCCATTACTTGATGTTTCCAGGTCTTCCCTGTTCAAAATCCTCTCTAAGGGATCTTTACTGTATCATCTGGTACTCTGTGTCCTCTCTTATGAGCCACAAACACTGCTGGGTACGTCTGACAGCTTCTGACTCATACTCTCTGTTGTAATCGCTGCTGTGTTGTGTCTTTTCTTTTGGTGTCACATCCACTTGTCCATGACCCCATCCACGACTCAGCTCCCAGCAAGGCTCCATCACATGTACACACACCATCAGAATCCTCAAACATCTTCAGGCACAGTTTTAAACACAAAAAATACCACTGCTGGCTGAGGACAGCTCTGAGCCACAAGCTGCTGGAGTGTATTGGGAAGTCTAATTACATGCTTGCCCTGTTCTTTTATTTTTTTCCTGGGCATAGACTATTGGCCACTGCTACTTCTGAAATCGGAACGTTATTCTCTTGTCTTAGTTGGGTTTGCTCACTATTGATTTTGTGGCTATTGGTTTCTTGGGCAGCAAGAGAGCTTGGATATTGAATGAGCGTGCAACTGTTCTGCTCCTTGTCACTGTGGATAGTGAACTGCAGGTGCTAGTGCTTGATCTTGGGTTTGGGGTTTGTTTTAGCCTGAACCACTTTTCCAGCCAGTTTGAGAGTCTCAGATGCAGAAATTAGAGCATGGTGGCTGGATCTCCAGACTCCACTTGATTAACAAAGCCGTGTCTGTGAAGGACAGATCCCAGGGAACTACAGTCTGGTTTCCAAAGAGCAGGGCTTGGGCTAGCCACGCTGCTTTCCACAGCTGGATGTGGCTACTCCTATTCTGCAGCAGCTGCCACCCACACAGGCAAATGTGAGCTAGATGGATCTCCGTCTGACTCAGTACTGCTGTGTGAGAAAACTTATCCTGCTGTGTGAGAAAGCTGTCCTTTGGTGCAAATACTATCAACAAATGATTTTTTTTTTTCAGTTCTATGTATATTAACTGGTTGCCCAGAGAGGTTGTGGATTCTCCCTCCCTGGAAGTGTTCAAGGCCAGGTTGGATGGGGCTCTGGGCAACCTGGTCTAGCGGAGGGTGTTCTTGCCCATGGCAGGGAGGTTGGAACTAGATGATCTTTGAGGTTCCTTCCAACACAAACTATTCTGTGATTCTATGATTCTATGAAATAGATGTGATTAGTAATAGCAGCAGTGGGTTATTCCTTGGCATCAGAGCAATTCCACCATTTCTAGTCAGTGGTGAAAGCAGTAGATGTGTAGTAGTGGCTTGGAAAATCATCACAAGAAGGTAAAGGTATACAGGTCCAAACTGCATTGTAAATTTGAGTCTTAAATTTTAGGCAAATGGTCTTAATAAAAACTTAGGACGGCATGTATTTCATCATAAAGTCATGGAGAAGAAAAGCCTGCTCGGTGAAACTACACAGAAAATGGTCAACTAATTGTGACACCACCATCTAATGAAACATACTATTTCTGCAATGCTTTGATTTAATCACTTTATTGTATTGTATGGTGTTTTGTTTTATTTGGAAAAATAAAATTGAAACATTTTGAATTTATAGTTTGACCAGAGTGACTTTATGCAATGTCAAACTCTTCTAACCAAAGTGTTTCACTGCATGTGCTCCTGGGACAGATGGTAATCCCTGGGGTGGACTCCCCTCTGTCTTTTGACTCCATCTCATGAGGCATCAGAGGAGTCTCACAGCTCTGGGTGTCACCTGTAACACAGTCATGGACCTTGTCTAGCTGAGGATACTCAAAACTTTGGCACTATAAAGAGATGTGCTATGACAGTTAAGTGATGCTAAAGGAATCTTTTCTGGTGAGAAACGTTTCAGCATCTCTGTATTAAAGAAATATCCAGAAAGCCTCTCTTCTGTGAAAGAGGCCTTGAGGTGATGTAATCCCATGGTGCAAAGCCCATACAATGCAGAAATAAATTGTGCAAATTCAGATAAGGTGACTTTGAGCCTCCCAACTGGAGAAACCTGACGCAAAACCTCTAAAGTCCTGAAAAATTTATTCACCAATTTCTTTGAGCTGTTTAACAGGCTCTGAGGACTCTGACTGCTGATAAGCAAAGTGAGGGTTTTTTCGGTTTTACCACATGTTGACAGACATGAACAGTTCTCTTACTTATTGCCCAGTATTTTCCATAACACCCTGTTGCTGACTTCAGTTCTAAAACAATGTAAGAACATTCCTATATTTTCATTTCAAGTATTTTTTCCCTGCTCAGGGAAAAAAAGCTATTTCCACTACCTTAATTTACGAGTTTTTGCATAATCAGAAGAGACTTCAATATACTAATTATTTCTGTTGAGATTTCATTGTTTTGACCTTTGTCATACCCACTAGACTAGAAAAAAGCAGAATAGCAATTCACTAGGAAATTTAAATGACGTTTTCATGCATTTTTCCACTGTTTTCAAATACAGCAATTATTTCCTGGTATATCAATTGTTGTTTCTCAGCCTTCTCTAGACCACTATTTTAAATAAAAGCATTCTATGTTATTAGCCATATTTTGCTACCTTTTTTACCCTTACACAGTTACTTACATTAATCACTGTATAGCATGTGGAGAAGTGGAAAAAAAGGTAAGTCCATTTCATGATAATTTTGGAGGATGTTAGAATTTCGTTTCCTCCTTATATATGTGGAAAACACCGCTCTGTATCTTTTCACTACTTGCATCAAAATGTCCCCATTTACAGCCAGTAGATGAGAGTTTCAGTACAGGATTTTCTTTATATCCCCTGAAAAAACCTGATCCATTCCTCGGAAACCGTACTGTCCAAAACATGCTCAAAACTGATACATCTCAGTTAAACATTTGTGCCAGGTCCGAAACAACCTTTTGCTGATGAAATAATTTTGCCAACAATATTCCAAGCAATAGTAATAGCAGAGAAGTTAGTTATGAACATCTCGCCACAGAATCAAGTCTTGCCGCTGTAAGACTGTAACATGTGTTTAACAATGCTTGTTATAAATATGATGCAGTTCAACAGATGTACTTACTGCTTTACTGAAATGGAATGTTTCAGCTGCATAATGTCTCTTGAGTCAATAAATGCTGCCTCATTGGAAGTGTAGGTTGGGAGAACATTTAGTGAGTCTATTTTGAAGGAGAAGAAACTAAAATTAAAAAAAGGACTTTTTTTTCTAATGTTTTACTTTGACCTGCAGGTTTGCTGCTCTTTGACATTTTCAGATTTTTCAAGACTTTCAACTTCGTGACGAGAATTGACTTTGCGATGAGAACCTGCTTTCACCACAGCCTTTTATGTAAATACTATGTTTCCTGTTTTGCTTCAAAGCAACACGATTAAAAAATCCTAGCTGCTATGCAGTCTTATCACAACAGGCATGATACTCATGATCAGGTCTCCTGCAACACAAATATTTTGTAGACAATAGCAAAGAGCTATTTTCATCTCAGAGGCCAAGAGTTCACATTATAGAGCCAGGACTTTATTTACAGGAGCAGTTACCTAAGTCATTAGTCCTTACACAATCCAAAGAAAGCCACATTTTTTTTAGGAAGAGACTATCTTTTATTAGGCCCACAGATACAGTCAGGTAAAGCAAGTATTAGATAAAGCAGATTCAGTTTCAGGTGACCCCTGTCCCTCAGGGATCTGTCTTGGGACCGGTGCTTTTCGATATCTTTATCAATGACACAGACAACGGCATTGAGCGCGCCCTCAGCAAGTTTGCAGGCGACATGAAGCTGAGTGGTGCCGTTGACACAAAAGAAGGAAGGGATGCCATTCAAAGGGACCTGGACAGGCTTGAGAAGTGGGTCCATGTGAATCAAATGAGGTTCAACAAATCCAAGTGCAGGGTGCTGCACCTGAGTTGGGGCAATCCCAGGCATGAGAACTGGGAGAAGAACACATCAAGAGCAGCCCTGTGGAGAGAGACTTGGGGATGCTGGTGGACGAAAGGCTCGACATGAGCCAGCAGTGTGCACTTGCAGCCCAGAAGGCCAACTGTGTCCTAGGCTGCATCAAAAGAGGCGTGACCAGCAGGTCGAGGGAGGTGATTGTCCCCCTCTACTCTGCCCTCTTGAGACCCCACCTGGAGTACTGCATCCAGCTCTGGGGCCTCCAGCACAAGAAAAATGTGGACCTGTTGGAGTGAGTCCAGAGGAGGGCCATGAAGATGGTCAGAGAGCTGGAGCACATCTTCTATGAAAAAAAGCTGAGAGAACTGGGGATGTTCAGCCTGGAGAAGAAAAGGCTCCGGGGAGACTAATTGTGGCTTTTCAATACTTAAAGAGGTCTTATAAAAAGGATGGAGAAGGACTCTTTGCTTGGGTAGATAATGATAGGACCAGGGGCAATGATTTTAAACTAAACAGGATAGATTTAGATTACACATTAGGAAGAAATTCTTCTCTGTGATGGTGGTGAGGCACTGTAACAGGTTGCCCAGAGAAGATGTGGATGCTCTCTCCCTGGAAGCGTTCAAGGCCAGGTTGGATGGGGCTTTGGGCAACCGGGTCTAGTGAGTGGCATCCCTGCCCAAGGCAAGGGGATTGGAACCAGATGATCTTTAAGGTCCCTTCCAACCCAAGTCGTTCTATGATTCTGGTTAGATGAACAACTCTTTGGGTCCAAAACACAGAAAGAATATGAAGGTGATTGCAGTTAATTGCTCTGAATTGCACTTAACTGTTTCAATTAATGTGACATTTGAGGGGAAAGTGTTTGCTAATTTGGTATAAGAGGTGACAGAAGCTAAATGACCAGAGGAAGTGGTGATTCCCATGAAAGTTCTGCAAGACTTGAGATGGGGAGAAACTCTAAGGTCTTTCTTGAATCCATCTGATATGGCACCTGGTATCTGATAGAATTATAAATTTTAGTTCTCTTGCTCATAATTGATCTTGCAGTGTAAGGACTGCAACATTAGAGGCAGAGCAGTTGTTTCGGGAATATAATTTTCCAACCGGTAACTGGGTGTTGCTGTTCTTTCCTAATGAGGTAGCACATGGTGGTTGTTTGCTCTTACCCACAGAGTTCTCTATGAGCAGTGAATGCATTGTGTGATTCTTCTGACATTTCAGGACGTGCATGTATAGGATTAGTGGATATTGGTGGTTCTGGTGTAGAAGGCATTTATCATGAGGGTTGTGGCAAGGTTTGGATCTGATTTTCTCAAGCTGTCTGGTTCTATCCAGCGTATGCTGGTCTGCCAGAAATTGGTTTTCCGTGTTGGAGCTAATGATGATGAGTGTTGTTTAAAGGGAAAAACGAGTGTTTCTAGGAAAAATAATTTCAAGGTATGATTTTGTTCCAACATAAGTTGCAACTTCTTTACATCTTCCAGCAGACAATTCTTGCATATTGTGGTATGTGATACCCAGTAGGGAATTTTCTCCCTGTGTTGGAGTAAGGTTGTGCAAGATTTGGGCAGCTTCTCCAAATATGCGATCCTAGAGGAGTGTCACTGTAGCTTTGTAAGAGGGTGTGCCATGAATGTTCTCAGAGCAAGTGAGGTGATGTCTGTGGGCTGGTTGTATATCAGTTTTGCTCGTGTGTTTTGGATAGCTGATGGTTTGTGGAAGGAGGTGTGTTGGTCTGTGGATTTTCTGCATATGGTAGTTTGAAGGTTGCTATTTTTTATGTTGACCTTGGTGTCTAGAAAGTTGATGCTGATGTAAGTTTTCCAGAGGTAGTTTGATGGACAATTCTGGTTGCTGAATTTGTGGTAGAAATCAATGAGGGAATCCAAGTTTTCAGTCCAGATGTCATCTGTGTATTCTAATGTATCCTAGGAACCCACGCTGGTTTGGTGGGAAGGTTAAAGTCTTTTTCTTGAGGTGACTCCTGAAGAGCCTGATATCCTGGGTGCTTGTAGTTGCATCTGGGATTTGGTGAGGATGAAATTGTTATGGATGAAGATGAAATAAATGGGCTTGATATTTTTAAGATGCCCATTAGAAGGCTGGTATCACTTAGGCATGCAGGTCAGGTGTAATTAGTACAAGATGGTGCCAGTAAGAAGATAGTTTATGAAGCAGTGATCCTGGAGGAAGCATGTTTTTATGGAAAAAGCTGCTTACATATATAACAAAGTGTTTAAAAACGGTGTTTGCAGAGCCTCATAGCTCTTCAGTGAAAGTCTCCATAGGTTTTCTTCTGCAAGGATCTAAAGAGCACATTGAGGTCTTAAGGTTGCGAAAGAAGAGTTACGCATTTTTTTTTCCTCCTTCATTAGGAAGATATTTGAGCTAGAAAGTGAAAAGAGCAGAGATTTTTGTTGAGTTCTTTCTCATATGAAAGTATCAAAAATCATCTGCCAGCATCACTGATGTTACCCTAGCTTCTCCTTTATCAACTGTTTAATAATGAATTGGTGAGTGGATTTTAAAAACTGTGTAGACTATTAAAAAAAACCAGTTGTATCCTTTCAAAAAGTTATTTGACTGTTATTCCTCTCCTGAAAAAAAAAGTTATTATAGAGCAATATAAAATGAATTCAGAGGTGCCCAGTTTAGTATAATGTGAGATTATTTTAATGGTTATTTTACAGGGGATCGTGGCTAGTTTACCTTCGTTTTGTTTTCAGGAAAGTTGAGACACATTTAGAGAAACAATTCCTCCAATTCTCTAGAGACCACAATGCTACCAATGTTTCCAAGCATAAACATAAGCATGTGGAAAGAAGAGATGGGATAGCCGTTCAAGGTTGGAGTATTGCTCCATGACTTCCTGGTGGGTGATGTCGGGAAGCAGGTGCTTTCACCATCATTTCTCAGATGTGCCTCATTGGTGAAGTAATTGTTAGTGCACTGTTTGGGTCCAGCGTTAAATGATATCAGCTTATTTTGATAGTATTTTGTTGTGTGGTGGTTTGGTGTATTTCAGACAGTTTCCTTTAATTTGTCGGAGCATGTAATCATGTCTGGTTCAGTCAACCTCTTTGGGAGGTAAATTTTCTCAGTTTCTTAGCTTAGGCAGACCTAAACAGGATATTCTGTCATGTATGAAGAGTCAAAAATTAGACTGTTTTTCTACAGTCAAAATGACCTCCACGGATTTGTGTCATTCTCCCATGTTGTCTGAAGCCTGAGCTGGACTTCAATTCACTTGCTCTTGTGTCTGGACCATTTCCCCCACTGAATTTCACAGGGCTGCAGACTTAATATACCTGCACTGCCTTTGCAACAAGAACTTCCACAGGATTTAGGAGAACGCTTTCCACAAAGTGGACTAGTCAGGCACATGAAGTAGACCTACCAAAGAGATAGTCACATCTCCAAAATTGTAGATAAACTGATGAGGGAAAGTCCAGAGGGAGGAAAGACTATAGATAGGAAAACTCTTCATAAACAAGTATATGAAAGGGAAACTTGAGCTAAACGGGGACCCCAGAGGACCATAAGAAAGTGCCTACGAGCTGTAGCATGACTTTACGAGGAAGAGGGTTTGGTACCGAATGCAAGCCGAGGTGTGGGAAGCGCAGGAAGATGTTCCTGCCCCAGTGTTTGGGAGTGCCTCTGTAGCAGACGGGCTGTGTGAGGGGAGATGGGGAGGCTCGGATCTGCTTTCGGCTGCAGCCGATTGCCGGCGCAGCTTTCTGCCATTTCCTTACCCTAGTCCTTTAACAGGGCTCTGAATAGCGTTCCCCGTTTTGGACAGCACAAGTCAACACCATTTGTGCTCGTTTTTGCCTGGCCTGAGTGAGGGGTGAGTTAAGACTTGGAGGGCTGGACAGACCTTTGGTCCCCTGAGGACCGAGACCCACCAAAGGGGCCAGGGGACGACCGAGAGGGACCACGCAGGGTGCGTGCCGCTTCCAGCTACCCCGGGATTCGGGGGAAAAGGGCCCTCCAGAGCCACCAAGGCTAAGAGAGGCCTCGGCTGCCGGGCGCATCACAAGCCTGAGCGGGGGCGAGGGTGAGGAGGAGGCAGTGGGACGGCAGGAGCCGGCCGGGGCAGGGCTGCCTGTACTCTGTTCGCTCATGGTGGAGGGAAGAGTTTCGCTCCGCGAGGAGGAGCAGCGCTGACCGCGATCGCTGGGCGACCGGCCCGGCGGTGGAGCCGGGGCTCCGGGGGCAGGGGCGGGGCGAGCCCGA
>VWZZ01007012.1:208020-225465 GCA_013399095.1 Psophia crepitans | reverse complement strand
CGAGGAGCTGGGCAGCGGCGCCGCCCACGAGAGCGCCCCGCCGCCGCCGCCACCGCCGCCGCTGCCGGCTCACCCGCACCAGCCAGCCGCCTCCCGCTCCCTCCTCGCCGCCCTCGTCCTCCTGGGGCTGGGGCAGGTGGTCTGCAGCGTCGCCCTTTTCCTCTACTTCCGAGCTCAGGTAAGCGGCGCCTCTGCTGCCGCCCGGAGACGGCGGCGGGGGGAGGGTGAGGGGATCGGCGCGACTCGTTCCCGCCTTCGCGGTGGGCGCCGGCAACAGCGCTGCGAGGAAGTGGCTCTCACCCCCACCCCGTCGGTGGGATTGAGGAGATTAATTTAAAACAAAGGGCAGAGAGCAACTTTATCTGGCTCTGAAGCTGGCCCAGTTTTGCGAGGGTATCAGGCTGGAGAGCTCCCGGGACCCTGCTCGCCCTGCGCTGTCCCCTGGTCGCTGGACCTGCTCGGCCTGAGGTGTTCTAGGTGGTGCTGTGGCCTCTTGGTGCGTGCCGAGGTACAGGGCTTCTCAGCGAGGTCGGATGTGAGGGGTCCCTGACTCGGGAAGCAGCTTAATTATCCTTCACCTGAAGTCTTTCGGGCTTTGGGTTTTAAAGATCAGCTTTCACTTACTCAATGGAGAGTGGTTTGTTGTGGCCGAGGTCTTCGGCTGCCGTAAATGTTTCTCCAAAAGGAGAAATGTCTTTAAGGCAAAAAAAAAAAGCCACCACACAGCATCACTTGCGATTGTCCTTCAGACCGTGCAGGGGCCCTGTGGAGCGAGGTCTGTGCGTTAGCAGGCATCGGTCGGTGCTGCAGCTCAGGAGCACATTTCTGAGGGAGCCGCCCCTCGCCCACCAGGCCGCAGAAGTCTGTGGGGGGATGCTTCAGAAGAGACAGCGGTGTGCGCAGAAGGGAGCGCAGGGAGGTGTCGCGGTGTGGGGGGAGATGAGGTGACGAGCGGTTAGGCCTTCGGAGAGAAGAGGAGCCCATTTCTTGGAAACGGCTCGGCTGGCTGGATTCGCTCGCTGCTGCATCTCTTACCCTGGGCGGCTGAGCCCTCTCGGAGGAAGTGGGAGGCTGATGGCTGGTTGCTTCTCAGGGCTAGGTGTTAGCTTCCTGCTCGACTTTTTTGTCAGACGCTATTTAATTCTGTTTATACAGGTCTCACTGCCTTCATGGAAGTGGTGCCTCTGGTGTGCGTGCTTTTCATTTGAACTCAGTGGGGAGTGAAAACCTGTTGCTTTCAGTTTACTTTCTAGGTAGCTGCGCTTGATATTGATGTAACAGTCTGGATTCCTTAACAAAGTGCATTCTGAAAACAGATGTCGCACAAATGTATACCCACTTAAACAGTTTAATGACTATCAAATATACAGTAACAGCTGATCATTTATTATGCAGACCAATTCATATTTTCTTACTGACAATGGCTTTGTGTTTGCCATTTTTACAAAAAGAAAATGGAACAGCAGTAGAGTACTTAATCATATCCTGTATGCTTCAGAAGAGTGACATTTAATTTCTGGGACTCATTGTAAAGTACCTTAAAGCTACTTGTTTGCTTGACAGTGAAATAAATTAATGCTTACTTCAGCTTGTGGCAGAGAAATCTTTTTCAGTCCAGATCTGCGTGAACTTGAAAAGATGTCTGTGTCAAAACATAGCTCATAGAAATGCAGGGCCATCCATTGATTAGTAGGCTAGAGACCCATCGCAATCAAAACAACTAATCAAAGTATGCTTTTTGAAAACACTGTATTTCCACTCTCTTTGCCCTCTCCCTCTCTTCTTAGGGACTCCTCCACATAGGTTCATGTCAGTGCGTTGCACATGCCTGACAAAGGGTAAAAGGAGCTTTCGTACCATAATGATTATTTTTCTTCTGCTTCCTTGATTTAAAAAATTACATATTCTGGGTGTAAATCAACATTTGGCAGCTTAATCCTCTTGCCAGTTTCTTGTTCCTGTAGATTTGGAGTTATGCTGTTGGATGGAGACTTTTGTAAACTTGAACTTCTGAAACATCCAAAAGAGATGATGTAGCTAGACATAGATTTGACTGAAGTCTTTACCTGAAAAAAATTTTAATGGAGAAAATGTCTTGTCATCACTGAAAATTAGAGTAATAAATATATACTTTTGAAGTAAGTACATAATTCAAAATATTAAGATACGGTAATTCATATTTGTTCACCAATTTCTTATTATGAAAAAAGACAGAAGGAAGAATATAGTAGGTCCTGCAGAAGTAAAGTCTCATTTAACTGTCTTGGCAGGTTGTTTTATTTATATGGGACGTGATCTGACCTCTTTCTTTTGAAAAGATTGCTGTTAAATTTACCTATGTGAAGCTATTTAAAGTTTTACTTTTCAATTCAAATTTCAGCTAAGTTTGTGCTTTTAATAACAAAACTTAAGTGTTGTGGTGTATTGTGTTAAAATAATGAGAAGTTAATAGTAGGATCTGTGGATTAAAAAATTTGAATTGTTTGGTTGGTTAATTAACCAAATGTAAATTAGCAAGATTTGACCATATAGGCCAATATTAAGAAATTATATATTTTACAAGGTCTTTAAAACTCTACTTAAGAGGCTGAGTAAACTCTGACTCAGTTTTACCATACACATTTTATCTGTATTTGCATAAAATCATTTGGGCTGGATCATGACACAATATGAGCTGAGACAATAGTTGAGGTTTTGTTTTTTCCTTAGTTTTGTTTATTTTGTGGCTTGAGCATTTGGAATTTCACAAGACACATAATGAGGAATGACACTAGATTTTCATGGGTAAACACATGTTTGTGGCCAAGAAATAATGCAGTGCAATGCAAATGAGACAATGAGTTGATATATCTAAAAAGAAAGAAAAAGCTAAGAATTGAATTTTACCAATATTCTGGTAACAGTGCTCTGAAATGTAAAAACATTAAGATATTCGTCTGGCTTTTCTTTTTGGACCATCTTGTGCAATGTACTGAATCCAAGACATTAGACACTAACAAAATGGGTCTTCAGTGTTTATTTTGTTTATGCTTCATGAGGAATATTTGCTCATGATCAAAGAAAATGCGATGAAAAGTTAGTTAGATACTCTGAGGAGCTGGAGATCTTAACAGATTCATGCACAGCACAAGGTGAGAGAATGAGGTATTTTTATTTAACTTTTCACTGGTAAATGCTAAAGTATAGTCTCCAAAAGCTTTGCTTTTAAACTTCTTTCTGGCCCATTTCCTTACTGTACTAAGGTCATAAAAGAGTAGGAATTTGGTCTAACACAGCCTGAATTGGAGGACAGTGGCACAAGCTGGAAGTGGTCAGATCCAAATGTGGGGGCTGGATGTTTAACTCCCATAGTTTAACCTGGAACTCCAAGACTATCCACTTTTCCCATTAAAAAGAAAAAAGTCTGTACTAATGTTAAGTACTCTATCATTGAAGAATTCATACTTGGATAAATGGGGACCTGGAAGACAAATTTTTATTGTGGTTTCATGCATCTGTGGAACACTGACTTTCATTATGGTTTTAAACAATTGCCTTTCAGACTTCATCCAAAATACTGTGAACGTGCTAGAGCAATGGCTAACAGAAAACAGCTTGCCTGGGGGTTGTTAGCACTCTTTGGAAGCCTGGAAGAAGCTCTTCTTGGTGAAGTGCAAAGTGATATTTGATAATCTGGAAGTTGGTTTAAGTTTGAGAATAAGTACAAGTATAAATTGGAAACTTTTGTTTTAAGACATAATTACAGGCTGTGATACTGTAACAGTGCATAACTGAGACAACATTTAATAGGTAAAGTTGGCTAGAATGTATTGTAGCTTTTAAAGTCGTGTTAAAATGTTTCTTTTAACATAAGAAAATTGGTTCTTAATTCTGTAAATTCATCTGATCACCCACAATGCTGGAGTTCATTTTGGCTGCCCTGATTTAAGTGAAAGCAGTCCAGGCATGCAACTAAAATGATTCAAATCGGTGAAAATCAAGAGGCACTGAAAGACTTGATCTGATTCCAAGGTCAAACACAATGGATGTATCACAATATGACACATTTTATCTACTGTTACAATAGTAACATAAAAAAACTAAGCTAGGCACTCCTCTCTTCAAATAGGTTAATTCTTCTAGGGTATTTAGCTTACTTAACGTGTCATGAAGCTTTCTCCCATATTTTTGGTTGCATCTTGATGTTTCTTCCAGGTATTAAATATTTAGGACTTCATGCTGAAGATGTCTATTTCTTCAAAGACTCACCATCTGTGTCTTGCAAGTTAGAAAGCTGATTCCTGTAGACCATTCTGGTATTTCATCTGGCTCTTTAGAAGTTCTTCTCAAAACACTTGAACTTGTTTTTCTGTTCATCGCTTCTTGCCCACAGTTTTGGTCTCACCGCTTGGTAATACTGGTTTACAGCCATGGCAGTTCAGTTTGTGTTGTTTATAAAGATGTAAGATGCAGGATTTCTGAGAATGCCTTTTCAGACAAGCGAGCTTATTTCCATGCTGAAACGTGGTGAAGACTAGGTATTCTTTGAAAAAGGTAAGGGCAACCAGGTTAGGTTAGCTAATCCCAAGATCAGAGCTTCACTTATCAAACACTAAATCTCTAGAGACTTGCAGTTTGTCAGGATGGTTGCACAGCTTTAAGTTGCTGAAACTATCAGTTACAGTGTTTCCATTAAGCCTTCAGACTTTTAACTGTAGGTGCAGAGATGTTGGTTTTCTGTCTTAAGCCTTCAGCAGATAAGCTATAATCTGAATAAGTGCTGCTGTACAATCTGCTGTTACTGTTCTAGCACAGTGTTGTGTGACACATGTGACTGCTGATCGGCGATAGCTCTAAGTCTATGCTACACGTGATTTGTCGCGCTGGACGCTCAGGCCTTTACACGTCATGATCTTTGGTTCATAAAACCTACTTTTCTTGTCTACTTTTCAGAAGATGTGTTTAAGTCAAAAACTGGGGTAATAGTCTATCACTTGTAGAATTACTGATAAAAATTAATATCTACTGACAGTTACGTGCTGTGGCTTTCTATCTTCTATCCTGTGATATGTGTGGAGGAGGGCAGAGACATCCAGATCCTGTTGAAGACCCTAATTCTCTCAGGTCTCTAAAAATCCCAAAGTAAGAGGCTCCATCTGGAATAATGGGACCTCTTTTAGGTCCCTCAGTATCAGAAGCGTATCAACAGACTGGAGAGAGTCCAGCAGAAGTCCACTGTGATATGTAGGGACTGTAATGCATCAGAAATGGAGAACTGTATTCTTTGAACCTAAAGAAGAACAGACTAAGGCCAGAGAAGCTCACAACACTGTTTTTAGCAAGCTAAAGATGGAGCCAGGCTCTTCAGAACTGCCCAGCTAAAACAAGAGGCGCAGTCATAAATTGCAGCAAGAGGAACTGTAGCTGGACATCAAACCCAGTATTTTTGCATGATAAAGGTGGTTAAATTGTAGAACACTTTGCCCAGAGAGGTTAAGAGTCTCCATCAAAGGAAATTCCTTAGAGTTTGTCTAGACAAGGCCTTGACCAACCGGACCAAGCTACAGGTTGGCGCCGCTTCAAGCACGAGGCTGGACTAGAGACCTCCAGAGGTACCTTCCAACCAGGTCATACTGTATTTACTGCCTTTTAGCAGCTGCTGGTCAATATTTTGCACTTAATTTTTTCCCTTTCGGTTTACAGTTGAATTTCTGACTTCTGAATGTTAGTGGAACACAGTGATTGAGATGCTTTTACAGTGCAGTTTTACAGTTGCTAAAGCTAGTGCAGCCTTCCTGCTCCTTCATTCCTATCCCTGTCCCTGTAGTGGCTCTGATGCTTTTCTGATACCTGAATGAGTGGATTTCAGCGTGTGAATCTTTCAGAAAATTAGATCAGCAAGAATTCCTCACAGGTTGTTGATTTAGAAAAGGAGATTGAGAACTAGGAATGAGGTGCTGGTTTAAATCAGCTTAAACAGTTAATGGGGCTGCATTGCACTACCTGACTTCAGAAGTCGTTAGTGTAGTTTTTAGTGCTTAATTCATGGAGCTGTAATGGCTATACATGGATTTTCTTTTGGATTCAGCTGTGTCAGGCCACCCCAGGAAGATGTTATTGGCTCCAAAGTCATACTGTAACTCATTTCTACGCCTCTGCTCAAAGCTGTGGCATCTGATCTATAGGTGAACCTTTTCCGACCTGTTTGATTCCAAATCTGCAGGGATAACTGAGTGCGCTAAGGCAGGTCACAGGGGCTGATGGTCTGAATGAATTAGGCAAACAGCTCTGGTCTGGAGACTTCAGCAGGAGGATGGTGATGGAGGAGGCAGCATTTGGTGTTGCCATCTGTGCAACAAATGTTTCTGTGTGGTGTGTGTCTGTTGGATGGCTGCCTGGCTGGTGTAGACTTAAATTCACCTCTGTAACCCTAACCTTATGTTTTTAAGTTAACTCAGTTCTTTTTTGGTGTTTAGTGGTTGAATTTATGCTCATGTGAGCAAACGATATCTTTGATTCACTCTGACTGTTTTGTATTCGGCAAAACTTCCTTTTGATGATCAGGTTTGTTCAGTGCTATGTTAAAGGAAACTGAACACTGGTCAGCCACTATCCGTAATACCTTATTCCCTCATCATGATTACAAATAATGTATTACCTTTTGTAATTCTTAGATAAAATTGTTCCTTCCACCTTATGCAGAAAGAAGTAAATGTTCTTTCTGAGACCAGCTGATACAGTTGGAGAACACTAGACAAGTTTTTGAGTGCAAAAACCCTTCTTCAAGCCTGAAATAAAAGTGAAATAAGTAACAGCTGAGAAGATTGCTGAGAGTCTTAGGCTATCTCTCAAATGATAGTGGTTAATATCTGTTGAGTGTAAAGTATATGGAGTGCGGGGAGAGGGTGAAATGGTTTAAATAAAGTTTATGCAATTAAACTCTGCCAAGGCACAACCCTAATCCTTAGAATACTCTTACAATTTAGTCAGCTGATAGAATTCAGGAGTATTCCAAACTTACAGTTTAAAAGTATGATTCAGTGACAAAGACTGATTGCTGAAAATACCATGCAGATATTCTAGATTTACCAGTCTTTGCCCCATGAAGCGGAGCTGTTTTGTGGCAGAGCTCTATCATCTTTTGGTCTTTCTGAATTTGTGCTGTCTTGGTGGCTGTTTCATGCAACAGTATCTCCTGCCCACAGAACAGTGTTAGTGATAACTGGCTTCTGTTCTGTTTCTCCTCTTGAAAGTGATGTGCTAGATGGTACATGCTTTCCCCAAGTTCCTCTAATTGGCATTTGTGTGTCATCTTGCAGACTATAGTTTTTACGGATAGGATGGCTGTGCCTGTTGCCTGCTAAAATAATTGTGATATTGCACTGAGTGGTCAAAAAATGGAATTCAGTTTTATTGATTTTACTGTGAGAGTGGGATTTATCTTTAACTTTTGAAAGTCAGGTATCCAGTCTAAGCTAATGAACTAGGCAGCTCCAGAAGATAATTAATTCTCCTATGTCTCTTGCATCTTGAATGAAATAAACCTCCATGTGGGGAACTTTTTCTCTCTTAGCTGTTTATAATGAAAATTTGGATTATAAACTTAGCTAGATCCCAAACTTTTAGATGGTTGAAAATTCTCCCTGACTTAAGTTCTCTTAATGTCTCTTGGACAAACACTTAAAACTGTGGTTGTGCTTATATTTTTGTTTCAGATGGACCCTACGAGAATTTCAAAAGAACACGCACACTGTGTCAGAACACTTTTTGGACACCAAGAAAACACAGATTTGCATGATACATCCTTTGAAAATCAAGAAGTGAAGTTAGTGCCAGAATCATGTAGAAGCATGAAACAGGCTCTCCAAAGAGCTGTGCAGAAGGTAAGTGGCAGACAGAATGTGTGTTTCTTTATTTCATGCTGCTGTCGAACAATTTTTCCAACATCTGTATTCAGAGGTAAGTTCTGGAAAGTATTTTCTCGTGTTTGAATAATACCTGAACCTGCATCCAAGATCATATTGTGTTTGCTCATGAACCTGATAGTAGTTACCCAATTCTGTATTCAAACACTGCTTTTATTTTTAAGAGAGGAAGGCTTGACGTTGCACTGAGAAAACTATGATTACAGTTAGTTCATTGGCCATTCTGATATTTGGATGGGCCTGGATAGTAGTAATTTGTCCTAGTATTTGTACAGGTGAGCCAACACGTTGGATATTCATAAGAAAGGACAGTTCCACATTTTTTCAAAGCAATCTTCCTGCTTCTTTCTGACAAGACTCTCCTAATTCAAGATCACCAATAAGCAACATATTACCTGAAAGACAATTTCAGACATTTGCTCTTGTTTCTTACTCGTTCTGCAATCCAAAATGAGGGATGTGAACCACTTTTCCTTGCTTTGCTCACTTTGCCAGTTCTCTGTTCTGTGCAGACCATTCCCACACTGGCAGAAGAGCTACTTTGCCATGACACAATAACCAGGCAGTCTTTGCCCAGCAGTTGAGTGACAGCTTGTTCCCAAACACAAATAACAAAAGTGTCAGCTAAAGAAGTCACCTAATGAAGAAACATAGGCAAGCTGGGTGTATGTCACAATCTCCTCTTACAGCAGTCACTGTCTTTGATCTCTTTGCATGTTCATGATAGTGTTTAGTGTTAATTTGGGCTATTTAAAAGCTGAATGTCTGCTATGGTATTTGGTTTTCCTCGCTTATCAGGTCCATTACTACTCTTCACTTCTGCATAAGACTGACAGTTTTTCGTAAAAGATACTGCATTAGATTTGAGCTGAACTCACATACACTTTACAGAGTGAATTGTACTTGAGTTAATTATATGGTACCTTAATTCTGCTAATGCTTGCTTTTAACAGAGTACCCTGAGTGACAGATATTTTGTGAACAAAACTTACAGAAACCTAGGAGTTCATGTCTTGTCCCATTTGCTAGCCACCTTCTTGAAAAGCTTAAGAAAAAAAAAAGTGAACTCTGTGGGATTAATTCTATCTTCCAGCATTTTATAGGCTGTCTCACACTACATCTCCTTCTGACTGCTCGTTCATCCAGCTCCCATGACAGAGTAAGGAGCTTGTTACAGTAAATGAATGGGAAGCCCTGTATTCTGGTCATTTGCTGCTGGTTACTCAACAAAGGCATTGGCTTTAGTTGAGGCTGCATATCCTGCCATTCTGGAGGGAGGTTAAATGCTGCAATGTCCGTGGCCAAGATAAGTAGTGAGTAGGGATAACTTTTTTTTTGGCTGATGACCATTAGTTGGAGAACAATAAAATTTCCCATGCCAAAGTAATCAGGCTGAACTTCCTTTGAATGCAACAGAATGTGTTAAGCAGCTGGATAAGTGTTCTGGGTGCTTTGTCATCATATATTGATGACACAGAGAAAAATAGGGAAATGCTTGTCTAGGGCTACATTTGCATCTTTTTGGTGTATTGGAGAAGTGAAAGAAACAGTGTTAAGGCAAAATTACACTTTATGTTCTGTAAGCGTGGCTACAATGAAGGACAGAGATGCAGCTGAATCTTACTTCCAGTTGTGCTAGTCCTTTATGCGTGGGAATGCAGCTGATGTGACTTGAAAGAGGTTTTCTATCGTCTGTGCTTTCTTCACTTTCCTGAAGGAGAAACTAACCTGTGTGGGTTTTAAGAACCGGTGTCCTTTTTTGAATTGGCAGCATGTTAAGTGACTGAAATGGAACACTTTAAAATACCATTTCAGTTTTGTGATTTTTTTTTCAATATTTTGTCTTTTGCAATTCAAACTGTTCAGGAAATGAAAATAGACAACTTGCTTGTGCTCAGGTTTATGGTCTGGTTACAGCTTTTAGCTTACTGCTCCAGTTCTCATCAGTTTTCTTGGCACACCTGTAGATCTAGTGCTTAAATTTAAAACAGGGATTAATGTTGAAATTGAAAGTGCTCTTACAAAAAACAGTGTAGTAGGGCTGCAAGGTTGGGTCTAGAAACATTTGTCTCCTGAAAAAATAATAATTGAAGATTTTATTTTAATCAAAATCTAATGGTTAATTCCTTAACATATTCCAGGTTAAAAATACTGCTTAGGGAGCAGCTTACTCAGTAAAAGGCATATTTTGAGTATTGCATATAAACTTTCAAGCAGACAAATAATATACTTTCCTAGCCTGTTTGCTTAATTTTTTTTACTTGTAACCCTAAAAACCTTTTGGCAGTGCAGATGCACTAACCGCAGTTCTTATGAAGTCTGTTACGAGCCTGAAGTAGAAAGGACTACAAACATATCTTGGGTCAATTCATAAGTAACTTTTCTTGGCAGTACTCCCAGCATCTAGCAGCTTGGGGAGTTCAGGCGTAAACTAGTCTCCCACAGGGCAACAGAGTACTTTGCTAGACCTCCAGGGCAGTATAAAGGTTTCTATATACTTAGCAGACATTTAAAGTGCACATAGTTATGGACAAAGTCAAGGTTTCACAAGCGATTGCTGTAAGTTGTTAAAATTTCACAGTTTGCATCCTACAACCTTACATGCTTTTTTTTTTGTGCAGGCAATACAATACTCATTTGGATAGAGTAGTCTCTAAACTATCTTCTGATGAATATTGGTTCCTGTACTTTCTATTTCACTTCCTTCTTGATTAACATTCTTCAAATTACTGAATTTCCGGCAAGATAATCAGATACTACTTCCTGATATTAGCTGGGCTTAAAGCACTCAGGTAGTAGAAGAAACAGCTACTTATAGCTCCTCAAAGTAGATGCTGAGATATTGTAAAACCCAAAGGAGAGGAAAAATGGTTCACAAATTTCAAATGTAGCCTTGTCTCTGCATCCTCAACATTGGGCATAGCTTGGAGAGTTGGTTTTGTTTTGAAGACGCTGAGGTGCCAAGTGTTAAAACCTGCAGCCTGCTGTTGAGGAGGAAAGAGCAGTTCCCAACTTGCCAGGCACTTAAAGCGTGATTTTAGCTTTTAAAATGTGAAAGTTTTGCAGCTTCCCAATGGCCTCTTAAATTTTTTTTGGATGAAGGAAGACGCATTTTTTCATTTTTGTGACTGGCTGCTTGTCTGTTGTTTAAACAGTGACTGTATGAAGGAGGTTGGAAGGCGGAAAGCAAGCCAGACTTGATTTGGTGGGCAGTGAGCAAATGACACAAAGGTGTACAAGTGCAGCTTATTGTAACACTAGCAAAGTGGTGTGATTTTTGTGTACAGTTTTTCTAAAAATAACTCAACAGCTTGGTAGCAGGCATGCTTCTGTGGGTGGCAGTCCTAACAGAAGTCACTGGTAATATTTTGTCAGCAGTTCTCATGACATTATAGCAGTGTCTTAGTGACAAATTGTGTTGAGCTGTTTCTGCATTCTTAATGGTAGTGACACTGTGATGAGGTCTGAGATGCTTAACGACATTCAGGTGTTAAAGAATGCAGATGATACTTTAAAGATTTGGAAAATCCTAGCTCTTAATTCCTTGCAGTCAGGATACCAGGGGACTTTTATAATCCTACTAAGACACCATCTTTAGACATCTGGATATCTTCAGACATCCACCTAAAAATGTGGTCTTTGAGTCCTTCAGGGTCAGAAGCAAGTACTTGCTAAAGTGCTTTTCCTAAGGTAGGTTGTGTTTCTACTGTTCCAAGATGCCCATACATGAAATAGAAAAAATCAAGAGAAGTATTGAACTAATTCTTAGGAGGAAACCCACAGCTCCATCTCTGCTATCTAGGGACTAGTTCATGTATTTCAGCTTTCTTTTGGAAGCCTGGGCAACAGAACAGAAAGGAATGTCAAAATTTTGTGGGACTAGTCAGAAGCAAGTAAAGAACTTGACACTAGTCCAGTGTTTGGAGAAGTCAGCTGAGGGAAGATTTGTTTCCTGGCCACAGGCTGGCCACTTCTAATCCAGTGACAAGCACACAGAAGAGTCAATGTACATGAGCCAGTCTCCAGCTCTTCTCGGTGTGTTAAGCTCACGCTTCTAATCTCCCTTTTGCTGTAATGGCACTTGCATTCCTAATTGCTTAGTAGCATAGCTTCAAGAGGAGTACAAGAGAGTTTCTGTCAGAGGGATGCTCCTAGGACACAGGAAAGTAGGCTCAAGACCATCAGGACAAGGAGACTGGTAGACCCAAGTCTTCCTGGGTAGCTGTTCTGCTTACCAAATGGTGATGCTGCAGAAGAACAGCACCATCAACAGTTAGAAAGAAACCAGCTCGGACTGCATTTCATGAGGACGACAGCTGTTTTGCATGGAAGAGAGCTGCGTCAGGCTGCTTGATCTGAGGAGGTGAGGTACCCAGCTGCTGAAGCTGGAGCATCTTTGGAAATGTGCAGCAGAACTTCATACTCCTAAGAAGAATGTGGGTTAAGAGGAGGATAGCAATTGGCCAGTTCAGGGACTTCAAGGGCTATGCAGTTACCAGCCACGGGATTTTTTTTTTATTATTTTTTTTTTTGTACCACTTTAGCTAATAGGAGATTAAAATGTACATAGCTCTTTTTGGGTCTGTTCAGTAGGCTTTCCAGACAATGACATCATCACATCCCCCAGAAGGAAAGAATATGAAAGCAGACTCCACATCTGAGCAGAAAATAAAGCAGTCTTCCCTTTCTAGGGAAAGGATTGGGAATAGGTGTGGTGCAGTAATCTCAGTGTGTGGTCCATCTTCCAGTCTTTTTTACCTTTTTTCTCTTCAGAGGCCTTTGCCACTTTTCACAGTATCTAGTATTTGCAATTTTTTGTTGTCTTTCTACTTCTGATGAAGTTCAAGAGCTCAAGTGTGGTTAGAGGCTGATGCTGATGTGCAGCTCCTAGAATTGAACTTCATTTTCATGCTCCTAGAACTGACATTGAAGTAGGAAGATCAGAGAGGGGAAGTGAATGTAAATGGGGGAGGTGGACATGAGTTTTGCTTCTTTTGAAGTTGCAATTCTGCTTTTCTTCTCATCTCTGCAGCAGAAAGCATCTCAATGATTCTTATCTACAAAATCTGCATATCTGTGCTGAAGTATTATGCTTTGATAGTCATACTACAACTTCCATACTGCTGTGGCTTTTCATTTTGGTTTAACATTTAAACACCTACTGAAATGGGAAAGTGAGAGTAATAAATGCACTGGCTAAGGTGTTGCAGATTTCACTCTGCGTGTAAATTACATAAAAACAGGACTTTGGGTGTTTTCGAAGCCGAATTTCAAATTCTAAAACACCACAGTGATTGAGAGCAGAGTGGAACATTGCTGATCTGGCCAAATCTGAGGCATATTGCATATACATGTTACTGAATCAGACAAACAGCAATGTGTATGACATAAAGACAAAACAAAGGACTACTCCGAGGTTTAAAAGATTAGATATGATTTGCTATCTTCAGCAAAACGTTTCCTTTCACTAAACATCTTCTTGATGGCTCCATGTTATGAGGTATACTGAATAGCAAGTAAAGTATTACTCCTGGGGTTTTTTGTTTGTTTGTTTTTGTGTTTTTTTTTTTAAAAACACATAAGCAGAGTCATGGGGGAACAGGGGACAAAACTGAGGATTGAACCTAATATTACCAAGACTCAGTCCAGACTTGTAAGAAGAACAGGCTGCTTAGATTTTTTGAAAACTGCTGTTATATGCTTTCTTAAGAGGAAAACGGGAGTGAATTATTAGAAACAAGGCTTTTTGTGGTGCCTGATGTCTGTTACTTGTGCTGTTCTTGGTTTTGGGTGACATGGGCTTCACTGATGTTAAAATTCACCTGCAGTTTTGAAGAAGGCATACTTCCAAACTGGAACCCAGTCCATTTGGCCCAGTACAGATGTGGAAGATGCTTCATCCTTCAGTTCCTGCATACCCTGTTAGAAATGAGCCTCAGTTATAATGCCTTGTAATCTTGCAACCTCCTTTGTTAGTGGTCGAGTGTGAGGGTGGAGGTTTTAATTTACCTCATCACAAACGAAACTCAGAGCTTAGCTTTCCTTAGTTGTTAGTGTGACTGCACGTTAGTCCCTATGCAGAACTGCCTCTTTCATTACCTTTTGACCCCAAGTAAATAAATCAGTTCATAAGATCCACTGTTTTATGTGATGCATTCTTAACAGTCATTGTTCCATTATACTTCGAGAAATATTCCAAGTGCAGTAACTGGGAAAGGTTGTAAATGTCCTGTCACCACTACTTCAATAAATAGTGCAGTGATTATACACACCATCATTCCTATCCACCTTTATCAGATGTATTGGACAGAGGAAGTAATTTGATTGTGGCAGCTAAACTGTGTGTTCATATTATACACCATATAAATATGAGAATATGTATCCCAGGCATCTGAATATACTGTAGGTAGAATCACCCCCCGCCTATACCTACACACAGAGGAATACTGTGTTGTAATTGTGCAATACACAGTGTTACAAAACCAAGACAACATCAAAGCAATGGCTCTTTCTCATTTTAGGAAGTCCAGCGTGTCATGGGAAGAGCACAACCAAGACCAGAAAAAGGTAGGTGGTTTATGAATAAGAAATATTATAGTTCTACTATACTTATCTTTCTGAGATAATGCAGTTCTTTTCTCTCTAGCTGCAATGGAGGCATTAGGAATGGATCTGTACAAGAGAAACAAACCTGAGAAGCAGCCTTTTGCCCATCTCATTATTGATGATAAGAATATTCCTTCTGGTAAGTTCAATTTTAAGTGAATACTTCCAGTGTTACTATAAATGTATTAAACAGTGACATACATGAAAATAGTTCAGCAATACCAGCAACAGATAGGAGTTTCAGAAGTGAGTTTTGATAATGGGAATAAATTGGTTTCCTTAAAGGATTCCAGAGGCAGCAGGGGTAACGGTAGCAGGAGGATAGCCCCCCCTTTGTCTCGGGTGTCTTACACCAGTCTGTTGTGTGCTGAATGGACTCCATTTCAAATGACCAGTTTTCACGGTCAGGCTCTGAGGACTTCACCTGCCTCTTTGTGCTCTCTTCAGGTGAGGAAAGGAGATAGGCATTGAATGCTCTCCTCTGAACTTTCTTATTTCTTTGACTAATAAGGCCCGTCTGGAGTTCTTCACTCGCACTAGACATCAGCTATAGGTATACATACACACAGATGTATGCATACATACACATACAAGGATATACCAGCACAAAGATTGGTCAGAATCCAGATCTTACAGGTTGGAAGATGTTTCCCTTGCATTGAGTCTAAGATTTCTTTTATCCTGTCATCAGATGAAGTAGTTCTCTGTTGCTTTCTGTTGCAAGATTCAAGAATGGCTTATGCCCATCTATTCAGCCCTTCACGGCAACATTCCTTTTGTGTGCTGAAGTGCGATCAAGTAACGCAGGATTTGTCTTCAGGGTGAATCTGGAAGCTGAGAATCTTATATGAATACACAACACACACATACACGTCAGGTGCCCATGAAGGAAGCATATCTTTCACTTTGGGGTGTTGAAAACCTAGAACTGCAGTCCTAATGTCATTATTATAAGTTGATAGTTCCCCGCCCTCTGTGGATACATAGCACTCTCATAGCATAGGGCTGAATTTATAGCAAGTGTTTCCTTTTAATGGCATGTTGAAAAGGTTTTTGTCATATTCCATTCTTTATTATGTTTCAGAGCTGGTGTAGACTTTTTCACATCGAGACTCCTGATGTTTAGATGTGCCAAACCTTCACCAGGGTCTGTCTGCATCCATCTAGCAGGAAGATCAAAGATCATAGCATTGTCTCTGAGCAACAGGGTTTCTGGTCAGTGTGTTGCCTTGGATGCAGTATGTTTCTGAGCTATTGAGTAGGGAGAAAAAAATGTTCCTGTGGCTTTTATCTGCCCCTTTGGTAAGACGATGGCATTCTTTTATCTTGCCAGAGCTCTTATTCTCTACCCACATGTATCTTTGGATGGCTTTGGGAATATCCTTGCTAGTACACTGTGAGGGAACAAGACATGAGTCTGCCTGGGAACACTCTCCAGAGGAAGAGATTCATTCCTACAATTTCAAGATATCTTAGTACTGTTTCCTTTTTTGTCCTGGGGCACTGTCAGTTGAGACTTTTTCTCTCTGTATTCTTGACACAAGTCATCACTGGTGTGGTAGAAGTAAACCAGAGTTTGTTCTGAAGCTATCAGACAGAGGATCTCAGGATAGGGGGCATTGATCACCACTGCCTTCTTTTTCTGAAGATGTATTCATTCTGCAGTGCTGAACTCCTTGTTAATTAAGCTGTGTGCATTCCTTTTGTGTTTTATATAACCAAACCAAATGGGAATGCTGTATTGAGGTTTGAAATACAACATTTCAGCAGCCTGCACAGTAATACCTTGCTCTTGCTCTATTTAAAGACTTCTGTACACAAGGGGTTAGCTTCTTCCTTGGAGGTATAGGATTCTTTCTCCCTTCAAGTGCATTGTCATTGCCAAGATACAGAGCTTTATAAGCAGAGAGCTTAAGTAGCTTGTAAGATGGCAGTCAGAACTTCTACAAGCTTTCTTATTAGCTCAAATGCTTCCTGACAAGCTTCTGTTTCAGTCAGATTTTGACTTTTGACATAGGTCAATAGTAGAAGATGGAGGATCAGTAAACTTGTCTTAGCATTTTGTCTTTGGAAGGATTCAATTAATTTGCTAATTATAGAGACAGATCACTTATATCTACAGAAGTGGAGTGTGTCAGTGTTATGCTTTGTGAAATCCACCTTTTCCTGGGAGGAATTTATTTGCTATCTGTCTGGATGTTGCTGTAAACTATACTTTTATCGGGGCTAGCAGCCAATAGTCTTTGCTGTTGTGCATCACTGCATTAACCCTCTAGGAAGCGATGTAGCACATCTGTGGGTAATGCCAAGGGAGATGTTGCTCTTGCTTGCTCGCTTCATTATTTTTTTTAATAGCTGCAGGAACTCTCAGAAATACAGTGCCTGTGACATCAAGCTGCCTTGTTTCTCCTTGGAGCAGATCAAGCCCTTACTAATGTGATGAGTTGGACATACTTCTTCCTGATCTGGCACATTTGGCTTCTGCCTTCTTTGGAAGAGCATTGCCAGGATGTTAATTATGAGCACAGCTTCCACGGTCCTTGTGGTCATTAGCAGTGAGGGGCTGCATCCTTATGGATAGCTGGAACCCTGAACTTAGTGGTTGTGAGGCTGTGTCCAGTTTTGGGCCCCTCACCACAAGAAAGACATCGAAGCCCTGGAGCGTGTCCAGAGAAGGGCGATGAAACTGGTGAAGGGGCTGGAGCACAGGTCTTTTGAGAAGCGGCTGAAGGAACTGGGCTTGTTTAGTCTGGAGAAGAGGAGGCTCAGGGCAGACCTTATTGCCCTCTACAACTACCTGAAAGGAAGTTGTGGCGAGCTGGGAGTCGGCCTCTTCTCGCAGATAACTAGTGACAGGACAAGGGGAAATGGCTGCAAGTTGCACCAGGGAAGGTTCAGGTTGGAGATGAGGAGAAAATTCTTCTCTGAAAGGGTG
>VWZZ01007012.1:191845-207972 GCA_013399095.1 Psophia crepitans | reverse complement strand
TGATTCTATTCTATTCTATTCTATTCTATTCTATTCTATTCTATTCTAATATTCACTGGTATGAGGCAGTGTCCATTTGGTTGGGTGGCATGGAGTTTAATGACAGGCATAAATGATGAAGGATTTGCCCAAGGCTCACCAATTTTTCTCTGCCATCCTATTTCCTCTGACTGCAAGTGGCAATTCCAATTTTCTTCCCTTGATTCCTTGCCCTACATGTCTGAAATTCTGAATTGTTTTATGCCATCCATGAGTCTGGACAGATCTTCTCTTAGTATTTTAAGGTTCGCTATTGTCGTCAGTCTGACCCAGAGTAAACAATATCAGAGGGAAAATAATAGTCAGTCTTCATCACTGTCAAACAGCATTTTAAGTCGTTTGCCACTCAACACCCTTCATGAAGGGGCACTGAACGGTGTCTGTGAGGAAATGTTTTCCTTTTACTTGGTTCACAATAATATCAAGCCCCAAATGGACTTCTGCAGTTGGGGGGAGTGCGAGGGAAGGGGAAATAACCTTTCCTAGATCTTGGTGTCCCCACCCATCATATGGCTGCAGAAGCCATAGTGATTTGGCTTGCTGTGTGTATTTTTTAGGTTTGCTGCCTTAGGTTAAAGCTGGATGCCTGCTGGTTGCACTTTACCAGAGCTCACTATAAATGCTACTTCGGCTTTAAATGAAAACAGTGAATTTTGATTTTATAAAATGATTGCAGAAATTAGTCACAGTTTAAAGGAGAAAATCACAAACATAAATAAATGTAAACGTCCTATTTGGGACGTGAATTGATACCTTTAGCTGTCTAAGGAAATGCTGTAGTAATCTGAGCTATTTACAGCTACAGGTTCAGCTTAGTTGCCCTTCGCCTTCAAAAATTTTTCAGAGCAAACAGTGCTTTGGTTCTTCCCTCAGGCTTTATTTATAACCAAGAGCTATGAGGATACAAACAAATTATCAAGACAAGGCTACTTTCTCCTCTGTTTCCCTCCCATCATCTTTCTTCTTCCTAATTAATTTATTGAAACTCATTTCTGTTAGTCTTAATTCATGCTCTACAAATATCCAAGACATTATTTTGATTTGTCTTCAGTTACCAGAAAAAATGTGTATTATCTTGACTTTTATTAATGTTTTTTGTCAGCATAACCATGTCTGGAACATTGTCTTACTCATTATCTCTCTGACCTCTTCCTCCTCTGTCAACATGACTTACCTTGTACTACTTTTTTCATGGCTCCATAGCAAATATTATCACAGAAGATACTGTATTGCAGCATTTCCAACTGTCCCATGGCTTGGGTTATGTTTCAGAGTTTCTGATACACGGACAGCTGATTTGGCATTTGTGTGCTCCATTTTTCTCCTCTGCCTGTGTTTTGGGGTACTGATTGTTTTGGTGTCTCCAAATTTGAGGATGTTACCACCAGAAGTGCTGAGAATCTGCTTGCTCCTTCCATTAAGGTTGCATGGCATAACTTCTACCAATACATCTTTGTGCTGTGCTGCTCAGTGTGGTATGCCTCTTCCGAAGCTCTGAATTGTGGCAAAATGCCCATCCACCTCAGTAAATACAATATTAGTGTTATAATTTAGATTAGAAGTGACATCCAGAAGTTATCTAGGCTAATTCCTTGCTCGAAACAGATAGGGCTATCTTCCATCACCTTTTGGCCTGTCCCTCTGCCTAACTGTCAATGAAAGATGTGTATTTCCCATAACACAAAAACAATGTGAACAAAGTTCACCCAGAGCCCCCCTCAGCATCTCAATTACACATGACTGTGGCACCTATTTCTCTATTCCTGTCCCATCTCTCTGATGTGCTACTCCTGATCCAAGCAGGGATTTCTTGCCTATCCTCCTCATCTTGAAGGTGGCCCAACTTCCTTGGGGCAGTATTTCTGGCAGGCTTAACACTGTGCACAAGAAGTTCTGCAACTTCCTCAGCTCTCCTCAGTGCTTCAGAGGTGTGCTCTTCAGAGGTGTACCCCTCTCAGCATCTTCTGCAGGTAAAAAGTTCCAGGCTCAGAGACTTAAGATCTTAATATGGTTTTCACAGGGGCTTGGGGGGGGGCACTGCACAGAAGATGGCTTCTCTGTATGATTTTGTTTGTACAATTTCTACCTGACTGCACTGGAGCCATAGGGGATCGTACTTATGATCTTCCTTTCACCGCCTGTACTTTGCCTAAGTCTTTGTGGAAGAGTGCCAGAAGCTTTTTGTTCTGGACTACTATTGAAGTATTCCTCTCACATGCTTGCCCTTGGAAGCTAGGGAAGACTCACAGCTCTCAAATTCCCTTGTCCTCACTTCCCCTCACTTCTTTCTGCACAAGTCCAGGAGGCATCTTAACTAATCAAATATACCTGGAGCTCTTCTCCAGCATCTTGTGAGCACTGGTGGTTCTGGGACATGCCTGGATATGTGCTTGAAGGAAAGGGCAGTGGGCCCTGTCATGAGCCATGGAAATTTTGATGGAAATAGATTATTTTGGTTCGACGTTGGGAGAATAAGATACTGAATATTCCAAGCAGGTATTTAGGTGCATTGGGAGCTTAAGGTGTAAGGTCTTCAGGTGTCTGTGTGGACCCACTGCTGTGGGTGCCTCAGAGGGAGCAAATGGACTCAGTCTTGTGTGCTGAAAACTGCAAGTGTTTAGGAGGACAAGTTGGCCAGCTCTCATCTGTTGTGCTACACCATGAATAAATCGTAGAGTGCAAGTGGTTTGTGCATATCAGGAAGGGCCAAGGTCTGTGTGGCTTTCTCAGGACAGTGCTGTTTCCTCTGTGTGGGTGTGCCCATGGGCCTTGGCTGGATCTTCTCCTCCCACTGCTGCCTGTTCCTCTGTTTTTGGAGTTAGAGGCTATGAGATGAAGTGGATGCCATAATGGGATGGTGGTGAAGCTGTGGTGGTGGAAGGGACTCTGGGATGTGTGCTGCAGGGCAGGCTCCTCAACAGAAAATACTGTGATAAACCTCTGCATAATACATGTGCTGTAGTAGCAATGCTATCTGGCTGGGATTGCAGGCTCCTTCTTAACACTGTGCCACCAAATCCAGACTGGAGTGTCAAACATGACCAGGTTTAGAAGGAAGACTCAAATGCTCTCTGTGCCTATCATATCTCTTGGTTTAGCCTCTATAGTAGACTCATAGAATATCTCTAGTTGGAAAGGACCCATAAGGATCATGCAGTCCAACTCCCTGCTCTTTGCAGGAAGGGTGGTACTAAAACCATACGACTAAGAGCATCATCCAGACGTTCCTTGACCTCTGACAGACTTTGTGCCCTGACCACTTCCCTGGGGAGCCAGTTCCAGTGATCAACCACCCTTTCAGTGAAGAAACTTTTCCTAATGTCAAAAGAATATTTTCCTAATGTCCAGGATCTACATTAAATGATCTCCTAGATTCGACCGGCTTGAAACCTCCAAGAGGTGATACAATGTGATTACTTGATGATAGCACCCAGGAGGTGCCTTTCAGGCCAGAGTTCCTGGGGGACATTTGTACCTGTATGTGGTTAGTTTTCAGTGACAGTGCTGAGCTGACGAACTAACCAAAACATCTCCAGTCTCTCAGCTCCTTTTCGTTCTCTTCACAGAGCATTCAGTCAACTTAACAGATAAGGGACAGCTTCCTGTTTACCAGGCCACCATCACGCAGGCAAAGCTGAAAAGGCTTACATGTACCTGTTAGAAGGAATTAAATAATTCTTGTTTATGTATGTTCATTCTGTTAATCTTCTTTTTCGTAGTCAGATTTGGTAACTTTTATAGATATATTTTGATTCCCATGTGCATGATGTTCTATGCAGAGACAGAGAGAATATGATCATCATTTTCTTTCCTAGTTTGTGGATCTTCAGCTTAAGATAACTTGAAGGGGAATGTTCCTTCTCCCAGCATGGAACATCATCTCATTGTTTCTATTTTGACACTTAAGATATTTTAAAATAAATAAATAGAAATAAGAAAAGAAGAGCAATGCATCCAGAATCACATCTGTCTTCCTAAAGCTCTTTTTTTAAGACCTTCCACTAGGTATTAGACAAAGAATCTGAGTTTACCTCCCAAACTACTCAGCTATAAGTATCTGCACAATTATCAAAGAATTAGGATTGTGCAGTGGGCCACTATCCTAGATATCTAGGATATGACTAAACCAGACTGTGGAGCCTTATTCTGGTAAATGCAAGAACTGGGTTAAGTCTAAACATTGTTTTTGAATAAAAAGGTTTGTTATGTCATATCAAAGTGCTGTCTAAAGTCTAAGCAACTTAATGGCGTAGTACTAAAGATGCACAACTGTACCGATTTCCCCCACCCTTTTTTGTGTTCTCGAATAAAAAAATTATTAACCTTTGTACCACAAGAACATAAAATATGGGAAGGTTTCATAAGCTTTCTCTTTGGGGAATTATCAGTTTAACTTGTTTTCAGATTTTGTGTAGTTATTCCTTGCAAACAGTTAAAGGTGTAAGACTGGTAACAAGATTTACTGGTTTTTCATTAGTAATTTTTCTTTTCAAATTCTTAAGTATTTTTTACTCGAATAAAGTTTTGGGTGGAACGCAATTTCTATACAGAGCTTAGCTGCATGATTGCTTAGCATCATCAAATTGTTGTCCAAGGAAGTGTTCAGTACCAGGGTCCAGCAGATATTCTGGTAGGAGGGCAGACAGAAATAGCAAGAGAAATACAGCAGTAGAGGATGAAAAAAGGAAATTTCGTACAATTTTTTAACAGCATTGTCTAATATTCACTTTAGCCTATCTAACTGTCTTTTGATTGATTGATTCTAAAAACCCTAGAGATTGCTTTCTAGATGTTGGAATTGGTTAAATCTTTATAAATCATTATGTTTTTTCTCCCCTTTTCAGGAACTCGCAAAGTGAACCTCACATCCTGGCATCATGACAAAGGCCAGGCAAACTTATCAAATATGACATTCAGTGACGGAAAACTAATTGTTAATCAAGATGGATTTTACTACCTTTATGCCAACATTTGTTTTAGACATCATGAAACTTCAGGAAACCTGACTAAAAGAGGGCTTCAGCTGATGGTATATATGACTAAGACAAACCTTAAAGTAAGGCGCTCTGATGTGTTGATGAAGGGAGGAAGCACCAAATACTGGTCAGGGAATTCAGAATTTCATTTTTATTCTGTAAATGTAGGAGGGTTTTTTAAATTAAAATCTGGTGAAATGATAACTGTTCAGGTATCAAACCCATTGTTACTGGATTCATCACAAGAAGCGACTTATTTTGGCGCTTTTAAAGTAAGGGATTTAGACTGAATTTCTTTAGTGTGCTGAAAATTGTTGGGGGTTTTAGTGGTCCAGAAACAACTTGAAGACAGAACTGAAAATCTTTTGTAACCCAGTTGCATCTGTATAAGCCCTGTATCTGTAAAGACACTTTTTTGCCCTCTGACTCCAGCAGGAGTCCCACAAATGCACGGAAGAGCAAAATTACATTGTTCTGAGTCAGTCTCACAGCAGTTTTACTTCATGTGTCTCCACTGCCTTCAGCAGAGACCTTATGAATTTTACATTGGTATAGTTGAGATCACAGCAATTAGCAATAGTGAACTTCTGTTTCCAAGTTCTGCCCTGACTGTTTAACCTGTGCTACTCTTACTAGTTTTGGCACAAACATAAGGCAGGACAGAACTTGGCTCCCAACTTGCATTTAGGGCTCAGTTTTGCTTGGGGTTGGGCGTTCTGACCCTGAGACAGCAAAGATTGTGAAAGCATGACTAATCCCGTTGCATTTGATGTGGCTTTTCACATCCTTAGCTAAGCCTGCTCTTGCTTTGCTGGATTAGCGTCGGAGAGCTAAGGCCGTGGCAGAAATGAGTTGCAGAACACCTAAACTGTTCAACTTAAGTTTTTACCTGATTAAAAGAGCTATTCCAGGAAGAGGGGAGATCATCTGGCCTTACAGTTCTACAAGGTTAATTACAGGCCATTTTTATTATTGTTGCACAGTTAATTGCAAAAATAGACTGCCAAAATACGGTGTGCCTTTCAAGTATTACATTGTGCCAGAACCTGCAAAGACATTTTTTAGACAAAAAGTATGTATTTTTATATTCTGTAATATCTAAAGTTATATTTCAGGTGTAATGTTTTGTGTAAAAAAAATATGTAAATTATATTGTCCTATAGTATTTGATACAAAATATTTAAAATCTCTTGCTGTTTGTATATTTAATGTTTTAAACTGTTTTTAATGTACAGACATGTTAAACTGGTGCACTTTTTAATCCCAATGGGAAAAATTGCAGCTAAAAGAGGTTGTTTGCAATTAGCAAATGTAATATATATCTTTGTTCTTTTTAACTTAATAGATTTCTGTTAAACTTGTCAGTATTATTGGGAGGGGGGGAATCACACCAACGTCATGAATAATTACACCAGAATGCTGGTCACTGGGTGCCTTTCAAACCTGGAGGGTAATTGAAATTACAAAGCTGGCATTACCTAAACCAAAAACAAATTAAAAATAATTATGGCATAATAAGCCACAGAACTGTATTAGGGATATTTATAGTTACTGAACAGGCATATTTTCCTACAACAAAATCCACAAGATGTAAATTCTGCAATTGAGTGATGACTTTTCTAGCTTAGTTTCCTGAGAAAGTGAAGCTTATGTCATTGCATTGCCTGTCCTTGTCTCCCCTTCGAGCTTCTAACCCTCTGCCGGATTTGGCAGGTGAATGGCCGTGGTAAGAGATATTCTTACACGTTTCATGAGAACAGATGGCCGAGAACAACTCGGCCATTCTACATTATTTGTCAGTGGCTGGCCACTGTTCATGTTAGCCAACAAAATAATACGGGGAGGCTACGCGCTCGCTGCAACGTGTGTTGTCGCTTGTATAGTTGCTTGGCCAAAAGAGGTGGGTGGATGGGATCGGAGGGTGGGTATGGGGGTCATAAGGGAGAGCTGCAAATTCTGTGGGTGATGTTTAGAGCATGTCTGGGCAGGGAAAAGCAACTTGTTGGGGCAGGGATGAGGGAGGTTTTAGGAGTGTTTGGCTGGGTGCTCTAAGGATGATGTGGGGAAAACCTGCTCTTTAATGTGGGAGGGATCACAGAATGCAAAAGACACAAATCTGTAGGAATAGAGGCTTCATAAAATTCCTCAGGCTTTTTTTTAAATAAAGAACTGAGTTGAATTCAAGCAAATATTTTATACTGTATAATAAACATTTCATTTTAATGTTAATATTGTTTTCTTACAAAATATATTTCTAAGAAAAAAAAATCAACTTTCTGATTTCTTTATTTTGCCGTGTCCCTGTATTTCTTGTGCAGCTTTGATAATTCTGTTCAGACTTCAGAACCTGTGGGCTGGGTATAGTGTAACTCACTCAAACCAAGGCACAAATCGACTATTCTGAGACAACTACAATGAATTTTATGGAATTTTGATTTGGCTCCATACATGCACCCACCACTTTCAGTTAGGGTTACATCATCAGGGGTTGGAAACTTAGCTGCAAATGAAGACTTCCAACATATGTTTTACACCAAGCAGTTATCTGCTCAAAACTAGAAATGACTGAAGAATCTGCATCATTTGTTTCAAAATTTTAAGAGCTACAGGTCACACTCAAACGATCATATTTTTTCCACTATAGAGATGTCCAGCAGCAGGCTGGGAGAAAAATGTCTACTCCATATGTCTGTCCTAGGGGTTAAGTCACCCTCTGGGGAGGTAGAGGTGGGTGTTTGAATGATTTGAAAGTTGAGTTAGACTTAGCACGTAGTAGTTGACGTATGTTGGCAAATGCTCTGATATCATAGGAAGGAGGGGAACCACCAGCACTTAATGTCATCTGAGTGGCTGTGGGCTATGAGATAAGGTCACAGCACCTGTAGCCTGTGCTTGAGCCCCTGGGAAGACACTGGTTCTTCTAACCCCCACCAGGAGTTCGAATTGGGCTTCTGAGGCTCAGCTTAGTAGTGATGTCTTAGTCTGTGCTCCTCAGGAGTGCTGTAGCTATCTGAATATCATGATGGAATAGGGGGCTTTAAATTTCCCTTGTGTGATGACTTAGGGGCCTAAATGATTTTTTTTTTTTTTCTTAGTGTCCTCTGGTTGCATGTTGTGCAGCTATGTGATGAACTGAGTGGGAGGGATGCGACAAAATAGTCCTCATGGAGCTATATGGGCTACCCTGGAGTTATAATGAGGAGCCATGCTCTGGCCATCCTCTCTACAAAGTGGAAAGCAAACAGGACGTCTTATTCTGCCTGTCTTGCCCCAGCCCTTGTTCCTCCTTACCCTTGGATGTGTTTTAAGGGCAGCAGGAAACCCCACGCAGAGCCGTTAGCACAGTTTGAGTTCAGTCTTTATATCAGAGCAGCCACAGATTGAAAAGCTTCAGTAGGGTCATTTGAGGCAGCCTGGGCGTGGATGCCAAGGGGCTAAAGTAAAACCACCTGCTCTAGCACCCACCCTCCTAAACCCAAGTCTTCCCACGCAAAGCCTCTGTTTCTTTTCTGTCTGCTTCGTTTATTTGATTGTTTTATCAGGACACAATTAATGAAAAGGGCGGAGTAATCAATTAATGAAGAGAGTTACCTCAAGAAGAAGGTTAACGCTTTCTTGGCTAGGAAAGGTACACGTGACTCTTATTTTATAATCTTCAAAAGATAATTATGGTCTGTGGGTAGAGAATGATTATTTGCTGAAATTCAAAGTTAAAAAAAACTTACTTGGAAGTAGTTTATTTGGAATTCAGTGTATTTGCGTGCATGTAAACATCCGTATATTCTTACTGTGCTCTTGCTAAAAAAGTAAATTTTCATACATGGGGTTACAACTGCATGTTTTGGCACCTGGGTACTCCTCCCCCCCGCCTTCCCGAGCTCTTTCCAGCCAGTGAGTGTTTCTTTTTCTGTCTATCCCACTTCCTTTTCTCTGGCTCCTTCCAGCTGCCAGTGTCTCCTGCTCGCCCCACTCTCACTGACTTACAGCTCTTTTTCCCGGTGGTGGCAACAGCCTTGGCTCAGATCTAGGTATACTTCCCTTATCTGGCCCGAATTCAGGTGGCTTTGCTTGTGTCTCTTGACGGAAAACAACAAGAATTATGTTTATCAAAAAAAAAAGAAAAAAAAAGGTTTTTGAAGCGTTGTTGCAAGGGCTGAGCTGGATAGGAACGAAGCAAAAGTAGTTGGGGAGAGAGGAGCTCGGAGATTGGATGGATGGAATAGTCCTTGCTGCCCTTTGGTTTGATGTACCAGCTTTGGGGGGCTCCAAACAATTATCCCATGCTTATATTTTTGGTGTTACAGAATTAGTCTCCAGCAAAACTTCACAAACCTGACCACGTGCAGCATTTTGCTGGGGTGATTGGAGAAAACTCACATCTAAAGCAGAAAGTGTTCTTACACGTATACGCAGGCAATTTCTTCTTCTTTTTCCCTTTCTGCATTGGTTTCTTGTCCAGTGTTTCCTGGTTGCTGGTATTGGGGATCACAACTGGCGACTTTGCCAACTGTTGCTTTTTTTTGATTTACTGGTGCCTGACCCTGCAGATCCCATACCTTTGCCGAATGTTACAGTTTGTGACTAGCTCCAAAGCAAAGCTTGGTCATGAAAAGCTGAGAAACCTCTGTCAGCTTGAGGTTGTTTAAATCAGATTTCACAAATTTCTAAGCAATTTCAGACGTTTTGCTTTTCTGCCTTTTTTAGCCTGAAATCTGAATGTGCTGGGGTTCATAGCGGTGAAGGTGAGGGGCTGGGTATCTTTAATTTACTGCTGTCTGTTCACAATCCATTTGATGAAGTTTTTTCCTGCCACACGCTTAGCATTTGAGTCATGTGCTCCCTACCGCCTGCCCTCTTCTGTGAGACACATTGCTTTTCCCCAGACTGCACGTCACCAAACTCTGATTTACGTTTGGCTCTGACAGAAGACAAGCAGGAACTCCAATTGCTTTCAGCTCCTTACATGCTGCAAGTCACGAAATGAAAGATTCATTTTTCCAACCTTCTGGTTCTTGATTCATTCACCCTGTGAGAGATCCCTGGTTGTTCTTCTGGCAGAGGATGCCAGAATCCTTCTTTGACCGCCGAGCTCACATTTTAGGTGCTATCAAGTCTTCATAACCATGATGTAGCTGCTGCCTCATCCTGTAGGTCCCAAACTCCCTCGGTCCCTACATCTGTACTACCGGGTGTCAGTAAAGTTGCCTGGTGGGTGGTTTTGGGGACCTTGGCTCCATAAGTGAAGGATTCACAAACAGATTCTCCTCCCCCTATCCCCTTCCCAGCAAGTCATGGATTTTGAAGCATTAGTTACGTGACCACATGGAAGGTAACTGTTTGGGAAGTTCAGATACTCTCATGTACACAATATTATTACTTCACATCTCATCAGTCTGAAGGATTTTAACCGACTCTTCACTATTAATTGGCCTGAGTGAAAGGCCTGGAATGATTTTTTTCCTTGCTATGTCACAAAAAACCACCAGATGCCAAAATCGCAACTCTCGTGGACACAGATAAAATCAGTTCACTGCAGATGCTGGCTGCGAATGCATAGAGTGGAACAGATCATCATTGCTAGTCCACAGTTTGTTACTGGCCTGGTCCAGGTTCCTGTGCCTGCTCTGACCCCAGTGTGGGCTCTGCACGCTGCTGACATCCCGGGAAACTGACGTACAGCAAATGGCACAACATGTACATGCCTTGCCCTCTGAGAACTAGTCATAGAGTCATAAAACCATTTGGGTTGGAAGGGACCTCAAAGCTCATCTAGTTCCAACCCCCCTGCCATGGGCAGGGACACCCTACACTAGACCAGGTTGTCCAAAGCCCCATCCAACCTGGCCTTGAACACTTGCAGGGATGGGGCCTCCACAGCTTCTCTGGGCAGCCTGTGCCAGTGCCTCACCACCCTCACAGTAAAGAATTTCTTCCTTTTGGATGTGGTACTTAGGGACATGGTTTAGTGGGTAATAGGTAGTAGGGGAATGGTTGGACTAGATGATCCTGGAAGTTTCTTCCAACCTTAATGATCCTGTGGTTCTGTAATTCTATGATTTTAACATCTAATCTTAATCTTCCCTCTTTCAGTTTAAACCCATTCCCCCTTGTCCTATCATATCACTACATTTCCTGTTAAACAGCCCCTCTCCAGCTTTCCTGTACAGCCCTTCAGGTACTGGAAGGCCACAATTGGGTGTCCCCAGAGCCTTCTCTTCTCCAGGCTGAACATCCCCAGTTTTCTCAGCCTGTCCTCATAGGAGAGGTGCTCCAGCCCTCTGATCAACTTTGTGGCCCTCCTCTGGACTTACTCCAGCAGCTCCAGGTCTTTCCTGTACTGGGGACCCAGAACTGGATGCAGTACTGCAGGTGGGGTCTCACAAGAGCAGAGTAGAGGGGGAGAATCCCCTTCCTCAACCTGCTGGCCACACTGTTTTTGGTGCAGCCCAGGACACGGTTGGCTTTCTGGGCTGCTAGTGCACACTGCCGGCTCATGTTGAGTTTTTCACTAACCAGCACCCCCAAGTCTTTCTCCTTGGGGCTGCTCTCAATCCACTCTGTACCCAGCCTGCAGTTGTGCTTGGGATTGTGCTGACCCACGTGTAGGACCTTGGACTTGGCCTTGTTGAACTTTATGCGGTTCACACAGGCCTACCTTTCAAGCCTGTCAAGGTCCCTCTGGATGGCATCCCTTCCATCCAGCATGTCGACTGCACCACACAGCTTGATGTCATCAGCAAACTTGCTGAGAGTGTACTCAATAATAGCTACTAGGTACTGACAGTGCTTTAGTTAGCAACCATTTGCAGATTGTCTACTCTGTGTAAACACCTCCCAAATATGCTTTCTGTGTTACACAGAAATTTCGCCAGCTCCCTGGTTACCTGCAGTATTTTGCAATGTGAGCTTCACTGTTTTTTTCTGCAGTACAGTATCGCATGCAGTAACACAGCTTAAACAAAACAAGGCCCATCTGGTTTAATGGTTTATCACTCATCATGGCTCCAGATCTCTGTTCTGGAAAAACAACTGCAGTTCTGGAAATGGATCGTTAGGTTATTTCTGTCCTGCTAACTGGAAGAGGGCTGGAGCTACAAGGCACTGAGTGGCACACAGCCTTGCAGCTTAAGCCAGAAGACACTACCCCCTTAAGCAGAAGATACTATTAAGCCACAACCCACTAAGTCGTGTTTTTATCATGTGAAAGTGAGTGTATGTGCTGCCTGCCCTGGGGCTGGGCAGCGAGGGGTCCTCAAGCAGGTCAGAACAGAGCCAGCAAGAGAGCTAGAGTAAATCCATGTGGGCAACAAAACTCCAGGCCTGAGCTTCTGCCTTTTTCTTCTTTGATCTGTCACTGTTGGTAGAGAATAATACAGAAGAGAATACTCTGGCAGCACAAAACTTTTTAAATTTGTTTATATTTCCTGAAAGCAGCTGTCTATTTCACCATCTAATGTCACCTGTAAACATACAGTTGAACTGCTGCTTATGTGAATCTGCGTTTTGTCTCAAATCTGTCTTATTATACCACTATGAATAAGAAAAGGTAATTTTATTTAAACCTCATTAGCCTAATAAATATAAAAAGTAATATCATAAATTAGTATAAAATGTGTATAAATTAGTATAAAATTAGTATAAACTGCACTCCAGCATTCTGCTGCTTGTGTTATTAGCACTTTATTCTATTTCTGCTTTGCTGTCTGGCTGTGTTTTTTTCTTAATTTGGCTGAAAATTACATTTAAAAACATATATATATATATATATTTTTTTTTCCAAAATATGAGCCAAGTAGAAATGTTCCCATGATTTATTTGAAAACATCCAAACAGATTTCCTCAAGTTTGCTCTTGTTCTCTGGTATATGCCATCTGTACACTTGCAGAATTTTGCTGATGTGTGAGATTGTGAAACAAAGCAGCTCACATAAAACAGATAATTGAGAACTCTGCTGGCCCAGCTGTGCTGTGAGACTTGCTGAATGCGAAAAATTCCCTCCAAACACATAAATTGCTTGTTACAATTCATTCCGTTTTATTAATCTCGGTTAATATTGTACTGGTAAGAAAGGGCTTAGCTTCTCACGTCTCAGTGGACGTTTTCCTGCTGACATCAATAAGATTAGTATTATAAATAGTTTTATATTAGATAGTTTCTTTTTAAGCCTTTTTTGGGAGGTGGCTATTTTAGTGTGTGCTGGTATTTGTCACTGCGCAGCACAAACTGCTTTAAAACAGCAACAATGCAAGGAACGTGCCTTCTGCAAAGATCCATTAGTTGTATCTACTTAAAATATTGCATATATAGGCTGCATGCAATTGGGAAAAATATAGCCCTGGGAATAATATTTGCTTATTGGTGACAAATCTTGTCTCTCTAATCTCTTGTGAGATCTGCCAGCAAGGAAGATTATTACTTTTTTCCAGCATTTCTGTGCCAAATGACTTTGGCCGCACCACCAACAAGTGAATAGGTGATGGAAATGCTGTCTTTGCTCACCACATGTCCAAAATGACCCATGTCTCGTCAGCATCCCTGGCTGGCAGCCAGGAACGGGCCGGGAATAGGAACGAGGGCTCACAGTTGCTCCATCCTAACTCTGAGGCCATAATCTAGCAAGGGAGCAGCAATGTGACACACCAGACTTTCCAGTTGCTTTCACATTGCCTTATCAAACATAACTCTTGCAGTATCTGTAAAATATGACCGGGACAGAAATAGTGGTAGGGAGGGTTTTTTTGTTTTATTTCTGATGATTTTGCCCAAGTATCGATGACGATCATGAAACTGAAAGACAGCAGAGGAGGCTCCATGCAGCATCCACTGTCCTCCACTTTAGAGCCAAACGCCCAGGAGCACAGATGGCCTTTATGACCGTTATGGGCTGGACACATATTCAATGAAAAGTAATTTAAGTTCTTACATAAAAAAAAAATAAAAATATATGAATGTGGGTTTTCTCCCAACACGAGACAGTCTGAATCAACAATGGGAATGGGCCGGTTACCAAAGAGTCTGCTGGAGCAAGTTCCTGCTGCCAGGGCAGGATCTCCTCTCCCTCTTGGCCATTAGAGGGAGGAAAAAATAACAGACTATAAGAGCCACTAAAATAAGGACCAACACCAAGAATGTACCATGGGTTTAATACCAGCTCCTCCTCTCAAAGTAATTATAGCTGATGTTGCCCAATGGTTACCGATGAACTATCTTTCATCGCGGTCTTTTGTTTGGAGTCAGTAGTTTGGGTTGAACATCAAGACCAGCACATGCCAGCCGGCTTCTCATGGAGAGTAAAACAGGACTGAAGGTGACAGTGCTGCTTCAGCCATGAAAACAGGCAGCTGAGTTTGGGCTAGACCAAAGCCCTTCCTACATGTTTGTTTCACATTGTATAACCTTTACCCAAGAGTTCACCACAGCACTAATTTTAAAGTGAGAAAAGGTGAGGCTGAACGAAATACTGGTATTTCTCATATTATCAACTCCTGCTTACTCGGAAATGTGGTACTTGCTAAAAATGGATCGGTAAACTCAGAAGTTTTCTTTGAATTTCTAGATGTGACCTAGATTTAGGTGGTGCAAATAACCCTTGCAATACCATCTGCACCTAACCCATTCCTATTCATATGCAAAGGAGGTGAAATATAACCATCAATATGACTCGCCCATACTCGTGTTTGTAGGGCAATTATCTTTTGTTAAGAGAAAAATTAACTCAGTATATGCCTCTGAAGGCTCAAGTTCTGTGTCACTCCTATACTTCAGTACTGGACGTTTTGGTATTTTTTCTGCTATGGATGTCAGCCATTCATTAGATGCCTGGTTCATTGCTCCAAAACCACTGATGCGGTGGATGTGATCACATATAGTTTTCCACATAGAGGAACCTCCATTTTAATTACAGCAGCACTTCCTTTGTTGTTTAATATTAATTTTTCTCTCTAATATCATTTCTCTTGTTCATCTGTATGGATGTGACAATGAACAGTGCTTTCAGTTATTTCCAGTATTTAAGTCAGAACCTTATTTAAAGTAGTGAAAAGTTTGGAAAAGTAGTAGGAGGCCATGTGGAGATCTCTGCAAATGGTAGTTAGAAGTTAGGACTTACTCATTAACGTTTTGATGCCTTTCCTAGAGCTTTCATGTGCTCTGCTAGGTCAAAGCATTGAAGAGGAAAACTGCTTCCAGAAAACCCACCAGATCATTTCTCTGTAGAAAGACCCACCATCACCACATGTCTTTGCTTCTAAGGATGCAATTTTTTCCTGATTTTGCACAAGTCCAGAACTGCCCTCATTTGAGCAAGTCCTGCCTCAAGCAGCTGATGCTTTCTGCATCAGAGGAAATAAGTCCACTGCTGTACTAAGACAACATCAAAGCCACAAATAAGTCCAGGCTTCTTATGAAACATTACATTTTCTCAATATTTAGAGGTGCTTGAACACTCAGTCATGGAATAGGCAGACCAGACAAGTGAGGAGCATTTTCCTCGCTTTCCTTGTAGGAGAAGATCAGGTTTGAGAATATCTAAGGAACCTGAAGGTGGCACAAGTCCATGGGACCTGATGAGCTGCATCTGTGAGTCCTGAGGGAACTGGCAGATGAAGTGACCAAGCCACTCTATGTCATATTTGAGAAGTCGTGGCAGACTGGTGAAGTCCCCACTGACTGGAAAAGGAGAAACATAACCCCCACTTTCAAAAAGGAAAAAAGGAAGAGCTGGGGAACTACAGGCCGGTCAGTCTCACCTCTGTGCCTGGCAAGATCATGGAGCAGACCCTCCTGGAAACTCTGCTCAGGCACACGAAAAGTAAGGAATTGATTGCTGACAGCCAACATTGCTTCACTAAGGGCAAATCATACCTGACAAATTTGGTGGCCTTCTATGATGGGGTTACAGCTTTGGTGGACAAAGGAAGAGCGACTGATGCCGTCTTCCTGGACTTGTGCAAGGCATCTGACACTGTCCCACATGACATCCCTGTCTCTAAATTTGAGAGACATGAATTTGATGGATGAACCACTGAGGGGAAAAGGAACTGGCTGTATGGCTGCACTCAAAGAGTTGTGATCAACAGCTTGATGCCCAAGTGGACAACAGTGACAAGTGG
>VWZZ01007012.1:155460-191512 GCA_013399095.1 Psophia crepitans | reverse complement strand
TACGAGGACAGTCTGAGGGAGCTGGGCTTGTTCAGCCTGGAGAAAAGAAGGCTCTGGGGAGACCTAATTGAGGCCTATCAATATCTGAAGGGGCCTACAGGAAAGCTGGAGAGGGACCGTTTACCAGGGAGTGTAGTGACAGTACAAGGGGGAATGGATTTAAACTGAAAGAGCGGAGATTTAGATTAGGTATTAGGAATAAAAATTCTTCCCTGTGAGGGAGGTGAGGCACTGGCACAGGTTGCCCAGAGAAGCTGTGGCTGCCCCATCCCTGGCAGTGTTCAAGGCCAGGTTGGATGGAGCCCTGGCCAACCTGATTTAGCGGGTGGTATCCCTGCCTGTGGCAGGGGGGTTGGAACTAGATAATCTTTGAGGTCCCTCCCAACCCAAGCCATTCTATGGTTCTGTGATTCCTCTGTTATTGCATACTGTTTGTGTGGGAAGGAAAAAACAGCAGCTGTGCTGTCCCTGTGTCCCTCAGTGTTTCTCCCAGGTGGTTCCCTTATCAGCAGTGCCGGCCAGCCATTTTGCCTGAACTTCTCAACCACTGGGCAACTTAACCATGTTTTCAGCAGTGAAGTGGTCTTAAACTTTGGCCGTCTGATGACCATCCTTTGCAGGGATTTATAGAAGAGCCCCCAGGCTTTTTTTTGACCATTGGGCCTGGGCAGCAAAGTGTTTCTGAGGACCTGAATATAGGAGACCAAGTACCTCTAAAATTTTTTGTCCTGATCTTTCTATATTAGGCAATACTATTAGCTTTTCATGAGCCAGATAAAAAGGAGTAACGATTGAAGGTGACAGTCCAGCTCATTTTTCATGAAGAAAAGATTTCCAAATTTTACAATGCTGAGCTGAACACAATGGGTGCAGGCTACCTGTAAAACTAGGTCACATCTTCAAGCTGTAACTTAAACTAGGTCATACTTTCTGACTAGTGAAGAGGGGGAGTATGAGTTTCAAAAGCTTGTAAATTATCGTTTCCTGGAAAAGACCCAACACGATTAAGTGCTATCCAAAAAATCAACCAAGCCAGCTTGACATATAAGAGGAAGTTCATAAAACATCACTTTATCTTCCTCCGCTTCGTGAAAATGGAAATGTATTTCCCTTTCAAAATAATTGGTGGTGCAAACATTGATGCTGCTTGTGGTTTAAGATGCTACTGAGTCATTTAAGGGTTTGTGAGCAGGAAGATTCAACACAGACTTTTCTGGGTCCATTCCTATAAATTGCATAAGTAAGGGGGAGGTTTGCTCTACAAAGCTTGAAAGTCAATTGGGTTTGCAGGGGTCAGAGAGGAAATATAGAACTCCACTTTCAAAAATCATCAACAAATCATTTTAACATTTTTCAGTACTTAAAGTGGTCTTGTGAAGAGGATGGAGAATGACTCTCTACTCGGGTAGATAATGATAGGACAAGGGCTAATGGTTTTAAACTAAAAGAGGATAGATTTAAATTAGATATTAAGAGGAAATTCTTCCCTGTGAGGGTGGTGAGGCACTGGCACAGGTTGCCCAGAGAAGCTGTGGCTGCCCCATCCCTGGAAGTGTTCAAGGCCAGGTTGGATGGGGCCCTGGCCAACCTGATTTAGTGGGTGGCATCCCTGCCTATGGCAGGGGGGGTTGGAACCAGATGGTCTTTTAAGGTCCCTTCCAACCCAAGCCATTCTATGATTCTATGATTTTATGATTCTATGATTAATAAGGCTCACAATACCATGTAAAAAAGCAGCTCTTGGAAATTACACATCAAAAACTAGAATACTCAATAGGTTCTTTAGAATCACTAATGAGAAAAGCAACCTTAGATGCCCACTATGTCCATGGAATCAATTGACCAAAACTGACTCTTCTGACAATTTGACATCTCTATGCTGATTCCTGCAAGCACTGATTTCTGTCCAAGAAAGGGCTGATATCTGCAGGTTCTTCTTTACATTCCTGTTATGTCCCTACTCAGTGTCATAGCAAACAATATCTGGGACATTGCTTAGGATCGTAAATAGTATGCTTGGACAAAAGTATCTGAATACAGAATAACAACAGCAATGAATAATCTGGCTGAGATTTCTGAAGCCAGACTCAAGGGTTTAGCTACTAATTTTCCTGAGAGCTGAGCACTGAAATTCCTTCACTGGCTCAGAAAAACTCCAGCTAAGCTTTTCTTCTCTGAATCCTCCTGTCTTCTGTGTGGAAAGGGAAATGTCCAAACTAATGTCTGTAAGGGAGGATGAGCAATGCCTGGATGGCTGTTCAGGAACGTAAAACAGGGCCACATTTTCCTGAAATTGTACCTTACCTCCTGCCCCAGGCTGGTGTTGGGGCGGCCCCTCTTGAATTGAAATCTGCTCTGACTTGCATGATAACATACATTTTGCTTCCGCTCAGAGTCCTGGGGAAACCCTGCGGCCACCAAGCTTGAGGAAAGCACGCCAGGGACTTTTGCCGCCTTCATTTTCTCTCCTTGTGCTGACTGACTGCTTGCTCACATCCTGCTCCTTGTGGCATCTCTGCTGCCCCATCACTGCACTTCTGTTCAGCTGAGGTCCTCCTCTCCTCCATGTCCCTACCCCTCCCCCTCACTCTTTCTTAGCTCGCTTGCCCCACAACAACCCCTTCCCCTCTGCAGAAGCCTTGAGTCACAGAATCACAGAATCGTAGAGGTTGGAAGGGACCTCGAAAGATCATCTAGTCCAACCCCCTGCCAAGGCAGGACCACCCAGAGCACATCAGTCAGGAACGTGTCCAGTCGAGTTTTAATGTCTCCAGAGAAGGAGACTCCACAACCTCTCTGGGCAGCCTGTTCCAGTGCTCTGTCACCCTCACAGTGAAAAAGTTTTTCCTCATGTTAACCCAGAACCTCCTATGCTCCAGCTTGGACCCGTTGCCCCTTGTCCTATCGCTTAATGAGACCGAGAAGAGCCTGGCTCCATCTTCCTGACATTCACCCTTAACATATTTATAAATGTCCATTTGGTGCCAACATTGTCTTTGCCATGATGACTTGTTTTACATCTGCTGTGAGTCCTACCTGTCCCCAGTAACACCTATTTTGGGTACAAGCTTTAAGGACAGAGACTGCTTCCTCGTGTTTGTGCAAGCCCATGTCTGGTGGAGTCCTTTTTTAGTTCTTAGACACTGCCGTAATTGTTGTGATTAAAGCTAAACTATGTCTCACACAGAGCTGTTGCCCCAGTGGATCAGTAGATGAGACAATGAGGGGTTTTTTGACTCCTATATCTGTGCACTGGAAGTACAGACAGGAGAGCACACATCGCTCCAAACAAGGTATGTGTGTGGGGGGTACTCATCCTCACCTCTTCTCCTGCAGCAGTAGTGCACAAGCTTAGAAGACTAAGAAAGAACATGTGTCCTCCCAGGGTCACTCAATCTCCCATGGTTAAGGAGATGTTAGCCCCACTCCTCCAGTGACTGTCCCTGGGAAGATCCTGCCTCCTTCTGTTTTGTGTCCAAAATCTAAATGCCTTCAAAATCCAAGCAGACTCCTGTTTACTACTGACCTCATCCTCAACCCAAAACACACAAAGTTCCCCAAACGTGACGCGCTATAAAGGGCCCAGATTTAGGAATCTTCTTTGGTGTAGTGCATCGGCAGCTGCTTCTTAGCAAGCAGGGGGTAGATATTGAGATATTTGCAGTATCTGATTTGGCCTCAGTTGCAGAAGTATCTGCATTAACTAGGATCTATGCTGCTTATCGTGCTCCGAGCCAGCATCCACAGCGCTAAAACTGCACCACAAATCAGCCATTGGCAGGCTGGAGTCATATAACACAGCAAGGCAGCTGCACTACCTAGAATTTCCTCTTCGTTTGAAATACATAATAAAAATCTGAAGCAGGAAATGGGTTATCTGGTGAAATTTCAAATGGTGCTGTTATCTGGTATAACCTCAGCGCATGCTAGAATGCATCACCTGCCTTCCAGTCCTTGAAATCAGCTCAGTTGTGATGAGCTGTTATTCATTTAAATTGTCTTAGTAGAAATGTAGTCACACACATTCTGCTCTACTTTATTATTTGTGGGTTATTTCTCTAAAATGCCACTTTCAGCTTTCATCCAGGAGCTGAAATTCACATGTGTCAATATAAATTAGGCAGTAGGATATGGTGAAATACACATATATACACATATGTCCTCACGTATTTTCTATACACTCACAAATGAAAATTTTCACTCTAAACTAAATATTCATCTTGTTTCCCTGGAACCACAGCAGCACGAATAGGTCCAGGAAAGTTCTTCTGCTGTCTGATAAAACACATCCCTTAATAAATGTTTAAACATTACAGATGTCAGAGAAAAACTGCCATTAATTGACTAGGTAAAATGGACTGCCATTAGTAGGGCACAATGGTCCTTGGCCTTTCAAGTGTGAGTCATGTGAGGATTCAGTTTCTGAGACTTTTTTTAAATTCCATGTAAAGGAATAAACAAGACCAGAAGATGTAAGAAGAGGTATTGGTGAGCGGTAAATAAGCCTCGGGCTGCCCCTCTAAAAGGAGGTGGATTTTAACGCTAATTAGAGTAAAGAGCATTATATGATGCCAACTTAGCGTTGAAGACATCTGAGTTTCAGCCATCTAAATGAGGCCTGTATTCAGGCTCTTCAAACAGTCAGTGGAGGCACTAGGTGCCCTAGATGGGGACCAAATCCACTGTAAAAGAGGAGGTGGGAGAGGTAGGAGGATGCCCCTTGTGAAGGTATCTAACTCACCGGCTCACGGAGGCTCCATATAACAAATTTTTAGACACTTGCAAGAGACTTCTCTACCCCACCAGAACTATCTAGATGGACCTGTTGGTTCATGGTGAGTATAGCTTTAAGCATCAATGACAAATCCCAGATTTCTGGGGTCACCCCACAGAAGCCTTCCAGCACAGTCAAATGGTTCCCTAGGCAGGGGTGGTGAGTTGCTGGGGGTAGGGGAGAACAGGCTACTGTTGAGGTCCCCAGAAGATGAGAGCCCAGAGGGAGAGATCACCTCTGCCAGTGGCAAAAGGAGCAGGGAGAGCTCAGAAGATGCTGTAAGATACCCCTAGTCAGGCAATAGCACATATCTTGGAGTGGTCTGCAGCAAGGTCCTGGCCTGTGCCAAAGGGTATATCTGTGCTGCTAAATAAAAGAGGAGCAGGAAGCAAGTTTGAGTACAGGCTCCCTTGTTTTGTGCTGCGTAGCCGTGGATCTGTTTTGTGCTGCTGCAACTACTACCTCCCACCAAACATCCCTGCTCTGCACAGGGCATAGTGCTCTGCAGGATGGCCAGGAGCCCATCTGTGGGCTTGGCCTCAGACTTTGTGGGCCTCTTTTCTGTAGCAGTGTAGATGTGGCCTGAAGGACTCGGCAGCAGCAACCTGTGGTCATTCTGGCCTGGAAACTGGTGGTTCCTTTGAAGGAATGTCTTCGCATTTAAAAAAACCCAAAACACTCAACAAAGCAGGATAAGTAGAGGTGAAAATTGCAAAAAGGATGTCAAGATCCAAAGAAACCTCAGGGGGAACGTTTCTTGCTGTTCACCTAAAGGTTCTTGGTAGTGGATGCTGGGTGAAATCAGCTGGTGGTTTCCAGGAGGAGCAAGAACTTGGTCCCCACAGCTCCAACAGCCGTAGCTGGAGCTGCCCACCTTCCCCACCTGCCCTTCTTGTGGGAGATATGCTGAGCAGGGGGCTGAAGACCTCACCCTTCCCTACTGGACACTTGTAAATGAGAGAGATGAGCAGACTGAAAACCAAAGAGGATGATGAATGTGGCCTTTAGTTTCACCTTTGGCAGGCTTTGGTAGATTTGACTTTCTGCCACTATGAAACACAGCTGAAAGAGCTTTCCAAGTCAGCAGCTGGGCTGCTGTCTGCTCCATTTGCTTGACGGAAAATCAAAACATTTTTGAGCAAAATTGAAAATTTTCTCATGGAAAATTGCCTTTTTGTGAGGACTGTGTTACTTTCCCACTAAAATAATTCCAGCTATCTCTGTGTTATCAGTGCAAGGCTGATGTAATAAACTGTGAAGCAACAAGTCTGTATGGGGTGAATCTCTCAAGGCTGTAGGAATCCAGGTAGTCCTGACTGTCCAAGCTGTTTCACTCCTCTTTTCTCTCACATTCCTCACCAGTTTCAAGTGTACTTCCCCCAGCATGCTCTGGCAACGTCTTTATGTTCTTTCCTGGTAGCCTGTCTCTGCTCCCCCTTCACATACACACTTTTGGCATTTGAGTTCACTTGGAATTTCCCTGTTCAACTAGGCTGGCCTCCTGCTGTATCAATGCCATGTGCTCTGTCTTACCTGTTGGAGTAGGCTGTTCTTGTGCAATGAGGCGGTTGCTCAGCCAGCTCTCCTGGGCTTTTTGAACAGCCTCCCATGGGATCCTGCCTACCACTGCCCTAAAAAAAAAAGAAATCTACTCTCCTGAAATTCAGGATAATTTTTGCACTGGTTGCCTTTCTCACTTCCCTCAGGATCTTAGGCTCTGCTGTCTCATGGTCCCCACAGCCAAGGTTGCTATCAGCTGTCACATCCTTGATTAGTCTTTCATTATCCATGTGCAGCTGAATTGGTCAAGCATCTTCTTAGTTGTCATGTCCAGTACTTGTGTAAATAATTGCCCTCAGCACATTCCAGAAATCTCCTGGCTTGCCTGATCCTCACATGCTGCCCTTCCAGTAGATGCTGGAGTAGATAAACCTACACCCTGAGAGCCAGGGCCTGAGATCAGGAGACTTCATACAGTTGTTTAAAGAAGATATCACCTACTCCCTTTTCTTGACCAAGCAGTCTGCAGCAGATGACTATTGCAGCATCCCTCTTGCTGATCCTGCGCCTTCACCATAAAAATAATAAGACAAGAATAACCTGAAAATTTATCCAAGCCATACAGTTTCAAACAATGTCTTCTTGTCACCAGAAAGTAACTGGATACAACGTTTCTTATTGAGGACCAATTTGAATGAAAGACTCTGCATACAGAAACAATGCATGTAAGTGAGGAGTCTGCAGATGCAAAACATAATGATTTATTCTTGAGTGTACCAGTTCTAATGAGATTTTGATTCCACCGACTATGACCTCAAGCCAGGTTGGCAAACACACAAAACCTGAATTTAATCAAGTCTTTCACTGTTTGCAAAGCATCAAACGATATGCTTGGTAAGCAGAGTAGACATATCTATATGCTGATCTCTCTGCAATGTGCGATGTGTGCCAGGCACAACTGGGCTGTGGCTACTTATGCCAAACTCCTCTGAGTAAATGAATGGAGCAGATCAATTTACAGAACTAAAGAGAACACATCAGACTTCAAAATTCCCTGTATTCTTGGGAAAATATTAATGAATTCAGCATCTATGGATGGTAAGAAGAAAAATGCAGAGCAGAACTGTGGAGAAAGCTAATCTGAAGAAAGAAGCATCACCCAGATCACAGCTCATGTACAGAATTGCAGTGGGAATATGGAGTCATCAAAATTCAATGGGTTAGTTTTGGAACTCTGTCAAAATCTTGATGCTTTATAGTCTAATTCTCCCGTCCCCAAAACGTTGCTTTCTGTGTAGGCCTTCCTGAGAGATGTTAAGGAACTGTGTCTTCATCCAGGAATGCAATGGAGTACATCTGCCTTTCCATCACAGAGTTGCGCAGGAGAAAGCAAGGAGAGAGCACAGAGGCAGGAGATCAACAGGAAAATGTCTGTCAAAGAAATCTGGGTGTTGTAAAGCTGAACCTCAGAGGCAGCCAACCCTCATTGATTTCTCAAGATTTAGGAGCCTAAACATCTTTAAAAACCTGTGCCACAGAAGAAGTTATTTTGTTTTCCCCTGCATCTTGAGTTCAGGCTTTGTCTGCCTGTCTGTATTTCTGCAGTTCCTAACTGCAACATTTACTCTTTCAAGGGTCAAGACTACTTCTGTCTCTGAAAATTCTGCCTTACTGTCCACAAATACTCTGGTGCAGCTTGGGGGAGGACTCCAGTGCATGCCGGTGCCTTCTCAAGACTGTGGGGTTTAGTGTCATATCTCCAGGGAGTGAGGTCAGGGAAGGAGCTGCCAGGGCTTTACCTTCTGGTCTTCACGTTGTACTCAATTTGTGCAGAATCATAGCATCATAGAATGGTTTGGGTTGGAAGGGACCACAAAGATCATCTAGTTTCAACCCCCTCTGTCATGGGCAGGGACACCCTACAGTAGACCAGGTTGTTCAAAGCCCCATCCAGCCTGGCCTTGAACACTGCCAGGGATGGGGCCTCCACAGCTTCTCTGGGCAGCCTGTGCCAGTGCCTCACCACCCTCACCTGTTATTCAGGACTATTATTCAGAACTACACAAAACTTTGATCAAAGATGTACATGCTACCCAAGTCAAATACAAATTATTATTTTGCATTTACCTGGGATCAGATTGACTGGTGTCTTATCTCCTTATACAGTCCCTTCTTGGTCAGACTGCTCCTAGATGTTTCAGGAACCGCTTAATCCCTTGCTGTGATCCAGAGGGTTGATTGCTTGCTTACCTATCACCAGCCACGATGCTGTCCACCACAATGGTGATGACTGTTGCAATGCATGTATCACTGGTAAGTGCAACACTTTTCTAACATCCTGTAATTGGCCCTTCGTCTTGTACAAACTCTTTCTATGGGTACCTTTTCAGTAAAGTGTGGCTGAACATCCCCTCTCCTTTCAAGATAGGATCAGATTCTCAGTGGATTTTTGGAGAACCCTGCTCCTACTCAAATAAGCATTGGACATATCAATTCACCTGAAAACCCATGCTTGCTTTTGGAGTTATTTGTACAGGCTGTTCCTAGCTGGTGGAATTTGTTGTGGCATCCAGAAAGTGTTAAGGCAGTGGCTGGAACATAGGGATGGTGGTGTTTATAGTTTGAGATGCACATTTTGACGGGGCTGGAGCTTGGTTAAGACAACTTCTGCTCACGGTTGCAATGTGTTGTAATAGTCAATCCTGGCAGTGGTGGAAGTGTGGGTCACAGTGGGAAAGCCTGTATCAGTCATGGGGACACTTACTCAATGCAACTTCGATTGGCAAACCCATCCCAGAGGTTAACAGTCCGATATTATATGCAATCCATTTGGACTTCATGTTAGTGAAACATGAAGCTGTTCTTCCCCCATATAAAGATGAAAACTCTGCATTTCCACCTTACTTTGATATTCCTTGTGTTTCAATATACAAAAACTTCTCAAGGGATACTCAGCCATCCATTTGCTTCTCGATATGACTTACATCCACCTGGGAGGTGCCACAGGCAATCTCAGAAACAGGCATCACTCTGCACCCCACGCTGCAGGAGCCTGGGATGCCACAGCAGAAAAGTGGTCAGTTGCAGAGACCTGGATCGAGACTTTCAGGCTTTGAGTCCCTATCACAACTTCTCAAGAAACAATAAAACTAATACCCTAAAGTCACCTGCCGCACAAATAAGGGTGTGTGTGCATCCCTGTATAGCGTTCATATGTTACGTGTATCTGGAATTTAATAAATGTGGAGTTTAAGCGGTGCCCAAAAGATGGCAGTGTTTATTTGTGCTTTTTTCATTCTTAATTGCATACCCTCTTCTAGGCTGGCATATCTTCTGACAAAATTAAGACAGGACTTACATACTCTATAGAGAAAAGCGGTACAAATCAAACTATTGCTGCAGCGTGGCCTTTCCTGTAACCTTTAAGGTGCAATATTTTAATGGAAATGGGCATACTGATGCTGTTTAATATTATAACTACAAAGTAGTTGCCCTTTCATTTCCATCTAGTATTTTCACCATAGATGTTTCAATCTCATACATTTCATTTATTGCCTGGTGATTGAAGGATGTGCCTCAGTTACCTAAAAAGAGAAGGAATTATTGAGAAGTGGATCAGAACCAGAGTTTTGCCTGGAGGGTCCCTGAAAGTTAGCACAAAGGTCTCTGCCTGTGCAGTAATCATTATCCATATGTGCTGAGAAAACCCAACAAACACCAAAGAGCATGACAGCCAAATTACAGTCAATCAGTTGACAGTATTTCTGTTTGAACAGCCAAATCCCAAGTCCTACCTTAACAGCTTGCTGCAGCCATAGAACAAGAGTGAATGTGGAAATACGGTTTACCTTGCAGCGATGAATTTAATGAAAGGTTTGCTGGTAACCATAGCAAATGACAACATTAATCCCCATATCAGCTGTCAGGTTTCTCCAGGCCTTTAAAACTAGAAGGTGTACCAAACAAGCAACAACAACAACAACAACAACAACAACAATAATAACAACAACAACAATTATAATGTCTTATTTTATTAAATCAAAGCTCTTCACAATCTTCACCTAGCACTGACATCCAGCCATTTCTGAGGGAACAAACTTCAGAGTTCGGAATACCTGACAGATGGCTGCTGTGGCTTTGGACTCCACATTTTCCCCATCCAGCTCCACATCATGTTACTTGTGGCTGCTACATGAAACCAGCGGGTACCAACCAGCACGGGTCTGACGGATCTACAAACTCTATTGCTTCTCTCCCTTGCCAAAACCTCCCCTAGGCCTGGCACCTCCTGCACTGGATATAGCTCATCAGTGAAGGAAAAGACAGAGAAAATCTGTGTTGCTGTTGCTCTCCAGGCTGCACAGCACCAGTCCAGGAGGCAGCTGAACAAATACCCCTCAGACATAAAGCTCGAGACTCGACAGGTCTAAATGGGTAATAGCTACAACTGCACAGACATCTTTCTGGTCCCTCGGACCTCCTTGATGTTTCATCGCTAGCAACAAACTCCCTGTCCTAAATATATTTCTCCTTCATCTGTATCCTCTCCTGCCCTCCTTCTGCCCAAAATGTTTCCTGCTTGTTTTCCCTCCTGACCACTCTCGCTCAGTGCTACCTGAATGTGGATCTGAAAGAAGTGTGATAGGCTCAGATGTGCAGGACTAAGTCACTCTGCTGCTTAGAGTCAGTCACCTCTGAAGCAGTGTGTGAGCTCAGTGCTGCGTTGTGCCTTGCTGATTGCTTCATTGGGATGGGCCTTGATTTTCAACATGAGGGGCCCATAAGGCTGTGTGCGAAGCAGAAGAGGACAGAAAAGCCAACCAGACAGGCAGGCAACAAAGAGGGATGACTCTTAAACCCCACCTTCCTTGTCACTGTGGGTACTGGTTGGCAGCTCTGATACAAGGGAAATGGGGATTCAGTCTGACTACCTAAGAGACACTTGCTTCTGGGTCCATCCTCACCATGAAGAAGTTCAAGGCTGTTCTTCCTCAGGAAGAGACCTAACCACCAGATGACGGGTTGGAGATGATCACCCTGCTGAAAAGACTTTAAAGAAAAAAGAAGAAGCTGCACTCAAGTCCCAGGCTTTAGTTCTCATCCCCAGTGAACTGTGAACTCATACAGCAGCTCGTAGCTCAATGAGTCCCAAAACACCAAACTCTGGGTCCTGGATGCCATGTTGGGAATGGGGACATACAAGTCACATGCTTCAGGCTTTAGTTCCTAGCGTCCTTACACTGGATGCATTTGGTTTCAAAAATGCTTTGGTTTATTTGCTTGTTTATTTTAACCAGGTCTTTTTTAACCAGATATTTACAAGGTTGTCCCACATTGCTCACACCCGTTGTTAGGGTGCCTGGCTTTTGCAAAGAACAGTTGTGGTCGTTTTTTTGTACTTTCAAATAAAGACATAAAGGATGCCTAAAGATATGAACTATGGGTTATGTCAGGACATTCAGTTACTAACTGCCTACAACCATGGGTGCCAAAATTTGTGCTCAAAAGGCTGACCGTTGTTTTTCAGAATTTAGTTTGACGTGGAAATAAAGTAAAAAATGACTTATTCGTCCTTCCTTATCTAATTTATTCTTGTGTTTATGTGCTCATTTACTGTTCACGAAAAATACGTTCCTTTTTTTGTGGTGGTGGGGGTGGGTATTTTTTGTTTCAATGGAAATTTCAAGAATAAGAAGGGTATCTGGAAATGATGGAAATGAAACACCGCCTTTTTTTTTTCCTCTTCATGCATCTCCATTGCAATAATAAGGCATCAGAAATCAAAATTTAGCTGGCGATTTTGATGATGCTGCAAGAAGTAGATATAGCTTGCTGTTCAGCTATATTGGTTCTGCAGCGCAGAAAGCAGTAAACATTTGATTGTGTCAGTAAACTGAGCTGATAGATCTTGGAAGATACATATGGGCAAATTTTCAAAGTAATACACGGAGCTGGAGCCGCAAGAGTCAGTACTGACAGGAAGTGAGTGACAGTACTGAAAATTTCACCCACAGAGAGCAGATCTGTGCAGCAGCACAGTGTCATTTTAAAATCACCCAAATCACTGCTATTTAAGGACATGTTCTTCTTGGAATTATTTCTTTAAGGGTTGCTGTGAACTGGTTGCACACAGAACAAGACCTACAAAGGTGGTGGGTGCTCTGGCACTGCTCCCATCCCCATGATGCAAGGGGTAAGTCTCCCTTCCTGGTAACAGCCTCCCCAAGGAAGACCTGGGAGCTCAGCATGGGGAAAACCTCTGGAGATGGCTGCTTTTGGAGCTACTTACATGCACAGGAAGACTGTCTCTCTGGTGGTGGGTAGCAGCAGTGGAAAAAGAAGGGATGTTGGCCTCAGGAAATGCAAGCCCCAGGAGCTGACATATGCCGGCTCCCACCCCTGCAGCAGGGCTTCCTTGGTTATCCCAGATGCTGCCTTCTCCTCGCTGACTTTCCTCTCTTGTTGCCTCAGGGTCTGGAGCTGGAAGCAGGGCTCGAACAGTGGGCAGGGGGGTTGTCTTTGACCTTGCTGTTTCACAACAAGCTCGTAGATTCTCATTTAAACACCCCCAACCAAGAAGCACTCTTGCTTGACAGGCTAAATTATATTTAAACACAGATTCCTAGCTGCTACCTTTTTCTCACTCAACTGACAAAGGCACAGAGTGCAAATAGCTTGATATATATTAACAGAATCTAAGGTAAAATCTTGTCAAAGGCATTGCCAAGCCTGAGAGGAACGCTGGCTCACTCTGGGATAGGTTAAACAAACAAAGAGCATTTTCAAAACCAAACGCAACCAGTGTAAGGACCCTAGGAACTAAAGCCTGAAGCATCTGACTTGTTTCTGGGCATTGTTCAATGTCTTTATCGATGACCTGGATGAGGGGATAGAGTGCACCCTCAGTAAGTTTGCAGATGACACCAAACGGGGAGGCAGTGTCAGTCTGCTTGAGGGTAGGAAGGCTCTCCAGAGAGACCTGGACAGGTTGGATCGATGGGCTGAGGCCAGCTGTATGAGGTTTAACAAGGCCAAGTGCCGGGTCCTGCCCTTTGGTCATGACAACCCCAGGCAGTGCTACAGGCTTGGGGTGGAGTGGCTGGAAAGCTGCCTGGCAGAGAAGGACCTGGGGGTACTGGTTGACAGTCAGCTGAACATGAGCCAGCAGCGTGCCCAGGTGGCCAAGAAAGCCGATGGCATCCTGGTCTGCATCAGGAATGGCATGGCCAGCAGGAGTAGGGAAGTGATCGTCCCCCTGCACTCAGCTCTGGTGAGATCGCACCTNGACCTGATCGCTCTCTACAACTACCTGAAAGGAGGTTGTAGTGAGGACGGTGTCGGTCTCTTCTCCCAAGTAACAAGCGACAGGACGAGAGGGAATGGCCTCAAGTTGCATCAGGGGAGATTTAGGTTGGATATTAGGAAAAGCTTCTTCATGGAAAGAGTAGTGAGGTGTTGGAACAGACTGCCCAGAGAGGTGGTTGAATCGCGTCCCTGGAGACATTATAAAAAACGTGTAGACGTGGCATTGCAGGACATGATCTAGTAGGCATGGTGGTGTTAGGTTGACGGTTGGACTTGATGATCTCGGAGGTCCTTTCCAACCTTAGTGATTCTGTGATTCTATGATTCTATATGTTCAGTACATAGGCTGGACACAGGAGTGTGGACGGCACGGATGAATTTGAGGCAGGGCTGGCATGTGGTTTGCCACATGTAGTCAATTTTTACTGGGCACTGCCTTCTTTTAGAGTAGGTGCTTCATTGACTCACCTTGTAAATCAGCTGTGGTCATAAACTGCTTTCTGATGAAATCCATTTCTTTTTGGGTTACCACACCATAGGGGTGTATAAGGTGCCCTCTGTTAAATCTGTGCTTCCCTTTCAGACAGATCTTCTATGTTCCTTTCTTTTAAGACTATCTTTCTCTGTTGATACCAGACATTAAAAAGATTGTTTTGTGCTGCATCTGCCCCCTCCAAGTAAACAGTAGTACTCACAGTGCTGCTCAGCTTGAGCCAGAGAGCACAACCATTCCCTCCTGCAAGCATTCCCTCAAGCAGAAGCAACGGCAAGGCATAAGACCCTTATCACAACCTCCACCAATGTCCCAGTGGCTATCTGGCAGTGAGAAGTTACCAAACTCCCTCACCTGACCCCATTCCTGTTAAGGAAATTAATCTCGTGAAAATGCATCCAATTTTCACACACCAGGGTATCAGACATCTGGAAATTGCTGCTAAATCTGGATTACAAAAAATAAAAAAAAAAAAGAGGGAAAAAAAAGAGGCATTAGACAGTGTTCTCACTCTCTTTCCTATTTAACTACTATTTAACACTTTAATCCTCCTGAGGCATTTTTTTTTCTTTTTAGTATAATCCCTTAATATAGTCTGCACTGTTTATAATCATTCTCCTTTCTAAGAGTTTTAGGTTCCAATTTAAGCTACTTTCTTTACCTTAATTACTTGGCTAACTGTAATCTGTCAGAAATCATAGACATGCGAGAGGGCAAGCCCTTATGATGAGGCTGTCTTCTTGCCAAAGAAAAGCCGCTCACTGCAGTCTATTTTGTTAAGTTTTATTCAGCAGTCGAGGCTTAACTGCCTAAAGTCAGGAAGCTTCTACCATTTCCTTCGAGATATTAGACTGCAGTAGAATAGAAGTCAGTGTCAGGAAAATTTTCTTTGAAAATGTGCAAGATTGGTGGTTTGTATCTTCACTGCATGTACTATTAGCAGGTAGTTCCAGCTGCTGGCTTGTGTGTCTCAGCTCCTAGACCTGAGAGCACTCCCATCTCCAAAAGACCTTATCTATTCATGTTGTATCATTCCTTGGCTGAACAGTTAAGATGACAAATTACTCCAGGAAGGAACAGACCATCATCCTGGAAGCCTGGAGACAGAGACGCAAGCTGACAGCAGCCAGCAGAATGGTGCTGCTGCTGTTAAGTGGGCCTGCTGGCTCAGTTCATAACAATTGAGGCTGCTACTCTTGGGTGTTGTAGTCTCTGATTTGTGAGACCTTTGGTGAATACTCACTCTAGCGGCGTACAGAGTAAGAACCCCGTGTACCAGCATGAGATGCTATCTTCAACATCTGCTGAGTGAGCTATAATTTGTTGTTTTGTTTACTGGCTTTCTTTAAATGACGCTTTGCATAGTCTTCATGGGATGCAGCTGTGCCTATCATTGCGAAGTCCTGGGCAGGAGTAGGCAGTGCATTTCTGTAAAAACAGAACAGAAATGAGCCTAATAAGCACAAAATACCTCCCAGAGCAAATAGCTCACAGAAGTTTCCATTCCAGAATAATATTTTGAAGTAACTGGAGATCATTTCCTATAATGTTCATCACCTTTTCTGATGCTCAAAATGACTCAGAACCAGCTGCAAGGCTTCTGTAGTCCTGGAAACGCTTGAAAATGTGTGCTTTGCACCAGCAGTCACTACACAGTCACAAAATGACTTGTATGCTCCCAACGGCTCTTTCTGTGATCCAGCCTTCACAGCTCATAAGATATTCATTACTAAGGACTCGACATTTGACAGTCCAGGACGTGTAGGGCTCCTGTTTATGAAAACAGAAGAAAGAGAAGGAGACATCCACCTTCTGTGAAATAGCTGGTGGCTGGAATATTGACTGAGGTGGTAAAACCAAGTTTCTGGTGTACTTGGCTGAAAAGGGGTTGTACTTTCTTCTCCCATAATTCAGGGTACTATGGGAGGTTTCTGGTTGAGAGGAAAACAGGAGAAAGACGAAAACTGGATCATTTTACAACTGAAACCGAAAGATTTGTGAGACTGGAGGGAGCCCTTGCAAAATCATCTTATGATAAGGGTATTCACTGGCAAGTGTTTCTTTCCCTATTCCCACAATAGTTTATGTATTTTTATTGTAAGAGTTTGTAACATAAAATTAATGCCCAGGAACCTGGCTGTTCCCTTAGCAAGCAAACTCCATAAGCATTAGGCTTTAGAGTGTTTTCCATTCCACGGATCTGCCTTTCTTGCCTGGACGGTGGGTGAGTATCGAGAGAGGAAAGAGCAATGCTGTCAGTGTGGTCGTTATGGGCTCTCTCTGCAGGGGGTGTGAGCTCCTGTTGGATGCGATTCCTTGGTCTGTAAACCTGTCGGTGCACTATGTGATGCTTCAGGCATACCTTTCATGTGAGATGAAGTTGCGGCACCGAGGCATGGAGCAAAGGACCAATAGCTGGTGCCAGCCCAGTGCTGTGCCTGGCTGGGGGAGGGTGTCTCGGCTCAGGGGCAGCCCCTACAGATGCACCAGGTAATGAAGCAGCTAGCTCTGTAGCAGCTCTGCACTGCACCATTAACGGCTCTTTTAGGTTTGTATCTTCCATGTGTCTACCTAGTAATCAGTAATTGCTTGGTATCCCCTCCTCTGTCGCCTTTGGTTGATGCACTGCTTCATTTTGGTCCTGTTCCTGCTCGTCCATAGATGTCTTAATTCCTGTGAACTCCGGGGAGAACAGAAAAAAAAAACCACAAGAAAAAAACCAAAACACCAAGCCCCTTCATTAGTCAACGTACAATGCCTTGAAAATGTAAAATGCTGCCCAAATGATGAATGCTATTTAGCTCAGAGCTAGTGTGCTAACCTTTCCTTTATTTTGGGACCCTTTGGTTTTAGCTCTTCATTTGCCTGATTGCAACTCAAGCTTCCAGTTAAAAATGCCTACAAATACAACAATTATACCATAGCCCAGGAAGAAAACTTTACAGATGATGTTACTAACTCGCCAATCAAAACCATTTCCACTCATCTTCTGTATCCCTCCCTCCATCTAGCCACCCCCTGTCCTCAGTTCTTCCCACCATCTCCCATGAGTGTAGCTGATATAACCGAATCCCAGACTGAGCCTAATAATACTTTCTCCTCTCATGTGACTTACTCTTCTACCTACTCATTACTTGGCTGCTTGGTGCTTTTTATAATTATCTCTGTCACATCCTTGAATATACTTTTGCCTCATTTAGAGTGTGCTGTAAATGATCTGATTTTGATGAATTAAGCAATAATCAGAAAACATTTTCAATAATCTGTAGTTTTCCATTAAGTTACAGTTATAGTGACACAATTTGCTCTGCTACAATTCACACTGTTAGCTTTGTTTTCATTAAAAACCTCATTATTTAGAGATTTATAACTCATCCATAGAAATTTGCTCTAGGGTGAAACTTGACAATGTTTTAGCTCAAAAGAAAACTTTAAAAAGAGACTAATTTGGTTTGTATTTTATGATTTTTAAAGAAAATCATTCCACCTGTTTCAAGCTTTTTGTGTTCTTATAACTCAAAATAGCCTCAATTTAAGAAATGTGCTATTAGTTATAATAATAATTGCTATAATTACAACTTCTACTTACACAGAGAAGGCAGCACTAATGGGTGCAGACAAGAATAAAATCAAGGTTTACTCAGAAGGGTGTATAACCTCCCCACATTTGGTAGGTGAATAAGATTAATTGTTCCTACTGCACTATGCTTCCCTATGGAATATTGCCAGAAACAATACGGAATGAAGCCATGGTGGTTCACACATTATTTGCCAGAATGATTTCTCATAGTTTTTTTCCTGAAGATTTGGAACACTGTCTGCACTAACTAGTGTTTTTATCACTATTCGTTCCATCGGTTGTATTTGGATAATTCAACAGAAGTGAGAAGCTTTGAAACAGGAATGGACAATGGTTAAAGAATGATCAAGCTAAGAGTACAGCATTTGAGTTGTACTGGTAGGCAGCTTATAAAATACAGAAATAGGCACAGTATGAAAATGAAAACTATAAATGCCAGTGTAGAACATGTGTGGTGCAAGTCTATTTTGGGACTGTGAATGGAATTATCAGTAAACTATTCTGTCTGGTGTTTTATAGAGTTCCTGATTCACAGGGTTTTATAGATCTTCATGCACGGCCTCAACCTTCTTCTGGAGGAGAAGGTCCAGCAATGGATATCCTGCTAGGCTGAAGCAATTGTGAGATCATGATACCAAGTGTTAACACCCTTAAAGGGTAGCACATTGACATTGCAAAATCTTCTCTGCTTCCAAGGGTCAGTTTGCTCATGATTGGGGGTTCTGGGCAGGAGCTGGTTTAGGAAAGTCAAAGTTTTCATTTTGGTCTGTTTCCTAGCCTCATCTATTTTGCACCAAAATATTTTTGCAGTGTTTCATATTAGCTTGTTGACTGCAGTTTCAGAGCCTGCCATACTTAATATTATGTACGCTGTAGACTCACAGTACGTTTGTTTGAGGACACACATTCGGCCAATTTGAGTTCACAAATACGAGTTTTGTGTTCCTACTTGGGTGGGTAAAGTGCACGACAAAATTAGACCACTAATTATAGAGACTATCTTAAAACTGCCTGAAAATTTGGTACAAAGCACGTATCCCCTTAGGCAAAAAACTGGTTGGGCTTTGTCAGTTTGTCGACATGCAACCTGCAGGAGAAAACTCATCCTACACAACTTCAGATCTTACTGCATTGTCATATCAAGTATAAAATATAGAAGTTGCAGTTTCGCCATCTACCATATTTCCAGGTCTATAAGAACAGAAACAAAAAGATTTAACATTTTGCGTAGATGCAGTGACTAATCCTGAGGGTTATGTCTTTATGTTCCTAATAAGCCCTTGCCAGCTTTTTGGGTTGGAGTAGCTGGAAAACAACCTTGTCAGCACAAACTGAGGAACTAGTTATCTTAGTGAATAATGAAAACATCTTGCCTCTGCGTAGCAGATTAATGCTACCCAAGTGGAATGCACTCGGTGCTTGTGAGGAAAAGTAATACTCGAGACTGAAATTTCAGTAATGAACCTTTTAGAAATGGTAGTTCACCAGGAAGTTTGTTCTACGTACATGTGCGATATAAAACACTGATAGCATTGGGATATAAACTTGATTTCACTGCTGTATAAACAGTAGTAAAACAGCTTTTTCTGAAATCAGGACAAGGAGTAGATTGCTTTTAAGTAGTATTTGGGATTGATGCTAGGGAAAAGAAACACCCAAATTAAAATTATTGGTACAATACAAAGAAATTCAGATGTTATTATGTATCTCAGCCTATTTTCCAGGCAAAGTTGGAAGGCAGGATTATCTGGGTGAGTGAACATTAACTCTTTGTGTATTTGGGGTTCGGTTTTCCCATGGGTATTTTGTGGCTCTACCCGTTTCCACTGAAGTCAATGTCTTTGCTTTTACTGAATACAATAGACTTAATAGTAATACTTTTGCAATGTTGAATTCACTTGCAAATACCCCTTTCCAGTGGTGGAAATTCAGGTTTTTTAAAGTGTGTAGGAATGTAATTGTCCCTAATCACCTGCATATTTCTGAGGGTCTGGACCGGACCTGCCTACCTGAACATGTAAATCATGCATCTTGAATATTGTGGCATCTGAAATAAGGGGGCAATGTCTGCCTGCTTTCAAGAACCATCCCAAAGGGCCAAAAGAAGCTGCAATATATAAAGCAGGCAGGTGTAAGGAAACTGAATACGATTCCAGCAGCCCTGTTCCCAAGGTTGATAAAAACTCACCCAAGTCATGGGGAGGTAATATCGGACATTAAAGCAACACAAGGAAAGCAAAGCAAGAAAGAAAACAGTGTAGCATGTTTCGGTGTGACCTTTAAGATTTTCAAGTTAATTTAAATAGAGGCATGTAACAGCCGTTTCTCAAAACTGGATCTGCGCTGTTTTGGTGAACCTGTAAGGACTTGGGCAACTGCATTAGTAACCTATCTATGGGCTTTGTAATGGAGTGACTCAGTTCTTGATTAGAGGAAAACAGAGAAGACTATCACCTTTGTCTTGGGAAGACAGCTTTGGAAATGCAAACCACTGCAAGGGAAATGCTGTAATTAAGATGGATGCACAGCTGCACACTGTTTCTGCAGGCAGAGACAAGAAAGGACCAAAGGATTCCTCCAAACACCCACACTTCTCATGCAAGATAAATCAGCAGAGCTTAGGACGTGAGGTTCCTGATGACTACTTTGGATAAAACATCTCCCTCACATGAACTGTTGGCCAGCTTTGTGCATAGCAGCGTTAAGGCATAGCTGCCTCATACAGCAGGGTGGCCTGATAGCCTAGGCGGTCTGTTCCTCTCTGAGGTCTCACAGCCATAGACAGGAAAGGATTACGTTTTTAGAAGCTGCTACAACTCTTAATGTGTATAAATCCATCTGCGGATACACTGTGATCTCCATACATACTAACAAGACCTCATGTGCGGGAATTTCCGTAGTTAGTGTTCCCATCAGCATGTTTTTAGGGAAAGAAAATGAGACTGTTGCAGAATCCCCGAATCCCCCTGCTAGTCCAGCTGCTTCAAGCGCGTACAAGAGGGCAATTGCGGTTTGGCGTCTTCTTTCCCCATGATGGGACCCATACAGATCATACAAATGGGGATGTGCCTGGCTCTTGGGGTCACAGGGAAGAGCAGTGGAGTTGGAGGGGCTCCAGTCCACCGGGAATGGTGGGTGCCCTCACTGCCCAAATCTGCCCTCTTTGCATTCCCTGTGCTGCATGGGGCTGGCTCACCTGCCAGGCTTGCCAGCCCAGGCGACAGACAGAGACAGCTTTAACTCACTTTGTTCTTCTAAGCAAAGAAAGTCTCCTCCCAGACCACCCACTACTCTGGGCAGCTCTTCTCACCTCCATACACAAGAAAGGGATGACAGTGCAGGACTGATGCATCTGGGAGTCAGACAATACAGGAATGAAGAAGGATTATTTTTTTTTTTCTGAGTAGGCAGGAAATGGATGATTTTTTAAATATTTGTTTCATTTGTTGATCTGGATCAAGGAGCAGGGGAAAGTGTATTACCAGGCAGATGTTGCATGATTTGCTGACAAAGGAGAATGCTTTTTGATGGAGCCCTAGTTAAAAATTTGGCAGCAAATGGCTTATTAGATGAGAAATGAGACGCTTCAGATGGAAGGCAAAATACCTTGTCATATTTATCTGAAATGTCAAAATACAGATCAGTGGCTGGGTGGCTAAAGCCCTGCTGTGTGGCTGATCAGTTTGTTCCAAAGAGACAAGATTTTCCTTGTCATGAAAGAACTGTTTCAAGGACTGTGCGTGACAAAATCTTCAAACTTGTGGGACCTATATAGGATCTCCTTGGAGCATATGCCTTGCAATGCCTCTGCCGTGGTGTGAATCCCCTGGGGTGAACGTGTAACGCCATGTAAAAAGAAGACGTCATGTCCACATGCCGTATGGGACTTGTAACTGCACCACGGCTGTGTAGTATTGTCACCTGGGTATGGCTTAGTGCCCCCTCACCTAAGCTAGGAGGGCAGAGTCCAGCAGAATTAGGTAAAAAAAAAAAAAAAAGCATAAGAAAGGTTTTGAAGGGAATCAGAGCTCAGTTAAGAATAACTAAGCAAGCTATTGCTCTGCTAAGTTATTGTCACAGCCTGAAAGTTGAAACAGCTGAGTCGGGATGATTATACCAGCAAAATATAACATAACTATTGTTGATGACAATTAGTATGATACATAAAATTCAAATGAATATATAGGCTAACAAGGCTATTCCCTTTGTTTTGGTTGTTACTTTCAAAGATTTAGCTGTCTATTCTATGAAAAAACTTGCAATATAGAAGGTTATTTGGCATTATTTGAAGAAGTTGGAAGAAGTTCCAGTCTTAAAGAGATTTTTATACATGTTAGTGAAATAGGACCTTGAAGAAGGCAGTCATATTAACTATGCAGAGTAGAAATATAATTGTCAGGGTGCAGTGAGAGCTGGAGGTTCCCTGGGGCCAGATGCTATGGCGGTTCCCCATCAGGGCAGGGGCCGGCAGGCAAGGACTGTCCTGCTGCCCCAGCCAGGACTGGGGCAGCTGGGGGCACCAGGGCAGCCCCAGGCCCAGGCATCGGGCATCTCCCTGGGAATGAGCTGAGGCTGAGCTGAGCCATGGGTATATGGGCAAGCATGTTTCGTTGGGGTCTGTGGCCGGGCAGGACAGGGCTGTGTGCAGCTGGCCCTGCTGTCACATCACTGGGGCAGGGCCTGATGGGCTCCAGGGGGCTGACATGGGGTCCTGGGCTATGGACAGTGTCAGGCAGCCCCAGGGGTGTGGGCAGCGACAATCAGGCCCATCAGTGCCCCCAGGACCCTGGCAGAGATTTAAAGCAGGCTGTAAGTAACAGCAGTAATAGGAAAATGTAGTCATTCTTGCACCTCTCCCAGTCACTACCCACATTCATACTTTACTTTCATGTATGTAAACATTTTCCAGAGAAGCAAAAATGTCATTATATTAAAGGCTATTTTTGTCCAAGTCTGCCACAGAAAGGCTGTTCAATTCATACAACAGGAAGAAGCCAGATGAAACCGTCAATCGGCCTTTTAGATGTCACTTAGCCAAACTATACATCTGTATTTAGTCCTTCTGACTTGTCCTACGAATAACTTTCTCTTCAGACCATTCATCATCATGGTACTTTTTGCCTGGATGCATACCCGTTGTTGACATTTTTGGCAGTGATATACACAGCAGGGACATCTGTGTTCCAGGGATTTGTCTTTACTGGAGAAGTTCATTAAGTGTGAATGAGATCTCCAGAAATGCCTTGCTGAGTTTCCACTCTTCAGCTCTAGTCCGATGGACGTGCCTTGCCCTCTACTTCTACGTGATGAAGTTGCTTCCCAGTGAGTGGTGATATAAGTGAACTGCATTTCTTTTGGCAAAACATAACATAATATACTATATTCGTGTATATTTTCAAAAAAGGGAGTGAGAAGTTGCTTCTAGAAGGCTCTTCCATCCATCAGTTGAAGAAATGGTAAGACACAGGGTTGGAAGTTAGAACTCAGCAAATTTAAGAAAGTAACAAGCATCTTACCAAGGCCTGTGGTGAATTCATCATTGGTTTTTTTTTGGAGGTGAAGGTTGTATTTTTATTTTAAAAAATATCTTTTTATTTCAAAAAGAAATGCACAACAGAGGGAAAGACTGGGATGCCTTCCAGAATGAATACAAGGAGACAGCAATGGAGAAATAGAAATGCAATGGGTTTTGACAGTACAAAAGTGAAGGTCACTGCTTCAGTGGTGTTAGCAAGAATTTCTGATGTAAAATGAAGCTCATCAGTTAGAAATGGAGAAAATCTGACTGGATAAAGCCCTAATGGCTCAATAAGTACAAAGTAGACCCTAAAAGCTGGACAAAAGGTCTCCCAAGGTCCTTTCCATCCTGAATTATTATCTAATTTGTATGATTCTATGATTCTATGAAAGAAAAGACCTTGATGTATTAGCCAGTTATGTGGTGTAAAATGGGAGTCTGGATTCAGACACCTAAATGTAAGCATCTACAATGTATGTGCCTCAATGTGAGACAGATTTCTAAGGTCCCGATATAGCCAACAAAGATCAGGGCGTTACAGAAAAAGGAGTCTGCAGAGGCTCATTTGTGGATGAAGTGAATAGCTGTCTAGGTGCTATCGACTATAATATAGACACAAACGTACAGACACCTGAATTTTGGAGTCCAGTTCAGGAGCTGCATCCCATCAGTCAGAACTATGATATGGCTATGAAAAAGACAAACACACCCTCAAGTATGTTGCACAAAATGTTCTTTGTAGAGGTAAAATGCTAATGTCATTTTACAAGGTCTTGCGGTCATTTCTGTTTTAGTTGCAGTTGACCATATTATAGATAAGTGAAAGAAGAGATGAGGGCTACTGAAATGATCGGTGGAATTTCACAAAAATCTTACTGTCTGAAAGGAATTCAGGCTCTGTTTGACTTGTTTATTATAGCAAAATGAGGAGTGTACTTTCTGTCTCTAAATAATTCCAGAGTTAAAACCACAATGAACATCAAGGGAACAGTGCTGACATAAAATGATTTAACCATCAGATTTGTTTGGGATTAGATAAAACTTAATTACCACTCAATATTTTTGCCAGAGCCAACCCTGCCCTGGCTTACAAAAATCATTACAAGCTCTACTTATGTAAGCAGAGATTAAGAGTTAAATTTTTTTTAGCACTAATATAAAAAAGACACTCTTACAAAAGAAACTCTTGGTTGTAATTTGCTAACATTCTTATACTCACACTTTTCTTGCCTGTTAAAGCAAGAAAATCAACAGATTTCGAAGATACCATCCTGAGAAAAGCTCCAAAGTGTCCTTAGATAGGTCACTTAATGCCCCAACTGATATTAATGTCCTGGTTTTCAGCTGGGATAGAGTTAATTTTCACAAGAAGCTGGGAAAGGACACAGCTAGGATAGCTGACTCAGACTAGCCAAAGGGATATTCCATACCATAATGTCATGCTCAGTATATAAAGGGGGCTGGCCGGGGAGAAGGAGCCTCTGCTTGGGGAAGGGCTGGCCATTGGGTTTCGGGGCGGTGAGCAAATTGCATTGTCTATCACCCACTGTGAATATTCTTTTGTGATGACTGTTGTTGTTATTTTCCTCTTCCTTTGCAGTTCTAGTAAACCATCCTTATCCCAGGCCATGAGTTTTACCTTTTTAATTACGATTCTCCTCTCCATCCTATCGGGGGTGGGGAGAGGGTGAGCGGCCACATGATGCTTAGCTGCTGGCTGGGGGTGAACCACGGCAATTAATTACATACATGTCACAATATGGTTGGATATACTCTTCTCTCCATCAAATATTATTTCCGTATTTTCAGCATAGTTAAGGCATAGTGACCTTACTGGTACTATTTCCAGCCTCATAAATGTCTTAAAAGAAACTTACCATCAACCATCTTCTTCAGCTTCTAAACTCACTCCGGTACAATGAATTGATGCATTTCAGGGATTGTATTTTTGCCCTTTATGTGAATAGCAAAAAATAAACACCATCTTCGCTTTCAAAAAAAAAAAAAACCAAAGTAAAAAGTGGTAGCTGTTGAGTTCTTCCAATCTAGGCACTTTCAGATTTTTTTACAATTAATAACCACAACTTTCTGGTTATTCCTACGCTGGTTTTGCTCTGCACTGGAATGTTCTTTTGGCTGCTCCTCTCACTCATCATGGATAATTAACCAAAATTCCTCCCATTTGTTTCTCTGGTCATTGCCTTGCTCTTAACCGTTGGTAAATATCATTCCTCAATTATAAACTATGTCCATACCTACAAACATTTGAGGTCCCAGTTAAGCCTTGCTAATCATGTGTTGCACTTAAGATGTTTACATCTTCATGATACATTAGGGGTGGCACTGCACTTGTGCACATTTTATGTAGGTTCTGTTTTTAGCAAGACCACTAAATAGACAGTTGCCAGTTACGTAAAAATACCTGTATTTGGGCCAAACATTGGTAAAGACATCGTGAATGACGCATATAGGCCTTTTTAGTTCAAACAACAACAATCATTGTTGGGACGGGGTGTAACAGTTCACAAAACCCCAAATGTTCTTCAAAATGTTTTTGTTATAATGGTATGCATTTAATTATCACTCTCTTTTTATGGAAATATAAATATATATATATATGTATTTGCTTAATTGTTATCCTTATTAACTCATTAACCTGCTTTTATATTTCATTAAGCTGATGAACTATTTAATACATAATTAAACTATGAAATCTTAATTTGTCATCAACACAAATTTTACCCCTGCTTTTGTGCACTCTTTCATTTAGATGGTCTAAAATATTTACCTCCTAATGTTTAATTTTAATTGCAGGTTTAGTTCTGTATGAAATTGCACAAACCAACGCTATGTTGTTCTCATTGACCAAACACATCTTTTAAGGTTTCCTATACGAAATTTTGGAATACTTTAATAAGAGAGATAGCTTTTCCCACTTTCAGATAGGAGAATATGGGAATATAGCAAAGTTAGCCAAATCCAACCTGTAAAGAATGCGATGTAAGTTTTTGAGGCTTGGCCCCAAGATTTTGAGAGTCTTAACAGCAAAGTAGAACCTGACCTCTAAGGAAGCTCTCACAATAAGCTCTCTTTCCTAATTCAGAAAGTTACAGTCTCCAAATGTATGGTCATTAATCATACACAAATACATTTTAGTTGGAAATTTTCTTAATGACAGAGCAATGGGATCCTGGAACAGATCTCCAGAAGTGGTGTGAAGAGACAAGGTTGTTTGCTTAGAGACAGAGCCTGGTAAGTTATAAATGAAAATATTTAGTCCAATTATCCACAAAACCAAGACAGACTCATCAGCCCAACACATCTCACCTGGTTCTATGTTCTCTGTTCCTAATTCAGCAAAATTCCTTTGGTTCAGTTTCAGGAAAGACAGGCTCACACACAGTGGCGCCTCTGGACTTACAGGTTATGAATTTTGCTAAATAGCAACATCATCTTTTGCTTTCATGTTACCTTTAAATTACTTTCATTTGCTTACTAGTACAGATAGATGTGTCTATGAAGTGAGTCATTTACAAGGAGTGGAAAAATCCACAGTTAAAAAAAAAGAATAGCTGAAGGTGGTCTAACAGTTTTTACATAGACACTATGCAAGTAAGTCAAACAAATGAGAAAATTGTGTGAATATTAAAAAAGTTTTTCCAGCAGCTAGATTTTATTAGATTGTGGAAGAGACTGAAGATGTTAATTATACCTAGGCTTAACACTAATTCTTGTGGCAACCCACTAATCGCCTTCCCACAATTTGATGAATGTCTGGTTATCATTACCCTTTGTTTATAGGCCTCCACATGAAGGAGGATGTTTCGAGAGGAGAAATGCTTTATTCCATTCCTGGCCCTAAGAGAAACTACACCAGTGACAGCTGCTCTCAAAGAAGAAAATTGTTTGTGCCAATTATAGCCAGTCAGGAAGGAAGCCAGCTAAAACCTCTTATAAACACCAATGAGACTAAGTATAACTGGTTTATTCTGCTTACTATAGTGAGGTCAGCTTTTCCTGTCCTGTTTTTGAAGAACTTCATGTCTATCAGGCAGGATGGCAAGATTTCATCAAACTTGACTGCAAAATGCTGTCTGAGAATTTAACATACATTAACAGTCTTCATCCGTTGTATTTTGTTCTAGTCAGTGAACAAAATTTGCCCTATAAAAAGGTCCACAAGGATTAGCAAACACTTCAAATCCTCCTTTGTTCCAATGTTGAGAGCCCACGTGGCTCCTGCTTCAAATAGTTTTCCATCAGCATTGTCCAGTGTCTTTCATTTGGGTCTTTATCATTCAATGGAAAGCTGCTTAGTTATAAATAGCAAACAATTATGGAATATCTAAATAAATCGGTAGGATGGTGGGAGAAAGTCTGCCTCTATTTCAGAATTCCCAGAGCAGATCCCTGTTCCGCAGAGGTGGCATTGTGCACCAGCTCCACTACAGGCTGGAGGTTTGATCCAGTATGAATAAAGCCTGAGTGAATAATTGCGTTTTGTTTCAGAATCCAAATCAAGAGACCTAACTGATTTGGATAACACTGAAAAGAAACCAGTTTTTGTTGTTAAACAGAATGGGGGAAAAAAAAAAAAGAAAAAAGAGGAGAAGAAAGCTTTGTTTGGTACAGACAAAATGGTTCCATTTTGGTTTTAATAAAGGGAAAGCAATTCAAAGCCTCATCTACAACAGCAGCACAGGGGTAGCTATCACCACCCTCCCTGATCAGTGGTGAGGGCACTCACCCAGGCTGTGGGATGTCTAATAGAAATACTTGTGCTGTCTGACAGGTTTAAATCTGAGCACCCCATCTCCAAGAACAGTGCCTCAAACATTACATGACAGACACACTGAGGCAGGTACCTTTTGCATAAGCTTTCTTGCTAACTGGGCTTGAAACCCTATTTATTTCTTTGGTGGTTTGTGCAGCAGGTTATAGGTTCGTTCATGCAAGCAGAGTGGTTGGTTGGGTTTTTTGGTTTGGTGTTTGTTTTTTTTTTTTTCTTTTCCTTCCAACCTGGTGAGTAAAGTACTTCAGCCAAGACTCAGCAGTTTTCACAGGACCAAGTAGGAAATAGCTCCACCTGGAATACAAGACAGCAGGGCATTCCCTTAGCAAGATCCAAGGACTCTGGCCTTTTTGGGGGAAGGAGAAATCCCAACCCAGATTTACATATTAAATCAATTCTTTAACCCTTGAGTAAATGGGAGAGGAAGAGGTTTAAATCCCAGTGGATAGGAATGTTTTAGTTATCCATAGTTTTGATCCATCCCAAACTTACGTATTTTCAGGTCGCATATGTTTTTGTATTAATGTTCCTAATGATGCTTGATACTTATTTATGGGGACTAACAAAGTTTTTCTTCTTTTCTCATAAAGGTGCTTTCATTAATTTGTTTGTTCATTGAACTGCATGATTCTATTCCTGCACTTACTTTTACAACCATTTTTCTCCATTCTAAACACAATAAGACACAGATGTGATTTTACAATCAAAGTCCCAAACACAGCGTTACAATATAATATAATCAACAGCATCAAACACAAGGCTGTTATTTAGAAGATGAAATACAAGTAATGCTGTCCTGAATAATGACAGCTGAGATAAGGTAATACAAGTGGCTTGGAAACTATCAGACTCAGAGAAAGAAAATCAAGCTCAGACTCAGAGAAGGAAAGTCAAACCTCGGTAAGAGTATGAGGCATTTGTTTCATTGATGAATTTATGACAATATAGCAAGATTTGGATAAGTCTTTCCTACTAAAGATGCTGCTCTGTTCATCTTACTTCAGGATTTGGACCATAAGCCAAACGTTTTCTTCTCTAGAAAGCAATTCCCACCCACTTTTTATGCAGAATGGTGAAAAGCCAACTGTTTCCTTGAATTACAGAGCTCACTCCCTTTCCCAGCAAGACCATAGCTCTTGGGGTCAAAAAAAGATTTTGCTCTGTTATTTTTACGACTACTTTGTGCCATCAGGCTCTCAACTTTGCTTAGTGCCTTTGCATGTCACTGTAATAAAAGTAACTGTTTATAACATATAATTTGCTGAAGTCACCTAGGAAAGCATTTGCCGGGGCAATGTTTGTAAGCATTTCAAGAATACTTCATTATGTTCCTTCTCTTTCTGTCATTCCACTCAGAGCCTGCTCTCACCTTTCAGAGGAAGGTTGGCACAGGAAAACAGTCAGATCCTTTTAAGTGACTGAGATAAGATAGAGAAACTATGAACATCTGGAAAAGAAACTTCCAGAAAAAAAAGTATACTCCTTCCCAGTCAATAAAACTGTAGCTGAATATGTATTTTTTTGAAGCTATTTTTGAAAATACTTTCAATGATACAGTCAGAAAAACAGATTGCAAATATTTAGCAATTTTTCTATAAATATATTTTTTTTTGGCACACCCAAATCCTGGAGGAACCACTGGATGTGTTGTTCCACTCTTAGTTGTTATCTAACTTTGCCTAGGATGCAGAAGAGGTTAGAGTAAAAGCTATGAAGTCATTTGCTGAATCATGGCAGAGAGGGAAACAGTAAAATTTCCTATTCCCATGTTTTAAGCCATTGTTCTTTTTTTTTTGTTGTTGTTGTTGGTTTGTTGTTTGTTTTTTTTTTGTTGTTTTGGGTTTTTTTGGGGGGGGGTAATTTTGTGTCTTTTAAAGATGCCAGAAGCTTACCACCAGATGAAATAGGGTATTTATCAGGAGAACTGTGATCACGCCGGCAAGAAGATTGTTTCATCCTATTCAAATGCTCTTCAGAAAGTCGAAAGGGTAATACACAAAGCCAAGGCAGGCAGAATGAGTAAAGTTTGGAAATGTCGGGCTCTCTGTGAATGGAGCACTTGCAAGCATTGTAAGTACCCGCAGGGAGCAAACTCAAACCCCTCGGCTGATGAGGGAATCTTCACCTCAAACAACTGAAGCTTGCAAGGTTGTTGCACCCTCCCTAGACAAAATACATCCTGTTTCTTTACTGTATATCTACCTACAAAATGATGTGAAGCACCAAACACACATAGCCGTACTGGGAGCTTACTCCTCAGCATGCTGAAATCAATGAACATCTTTTGTGAGTAAGTACATTTCTTCTTTGGCCATTAAAAATGCAACTCTAAGGAAAATAAAAGAACATGAAAGCTGAGATGCTGCACTACCGAGTTATAAAATTTCCTTTGATTTTATAATCCTTTAGATACAGACATTTTTTTAGCAACAGCTAGTTTCATCAGCTCCTTTAGCCTGTTACACAGATTGACCAGCTATCCACAGGTGCCCACACAGAGAGCTGGTGTGAGATTAATTGTCTAAACATAGACACCAGATATCATTTTAGGGTACCATGCTTGTCCTCCAACTGTGGCTCCAGGAAAGTGTGGATGCCCCATAAATCCCATGACATATCTGCTAGCCATGTGCAGATGTGTCAGGTGCTATTGGACATCTGTGTTTAAGCACCTGAATCCATCTTCATGCCTAGCTGTTCTTTTAAAAATTTACACTTTTTTTTTAATTTAACCATCCAGTAAAAGCTGCACTTTTATTGGGTCAACAAACAACGTGCATTTACTATATGGAGAATCCAAAAAAATCCCAATCCCATTTGATTGCTCATATTCCCTCAAGAAAAAAAATCTGTAGCTTCCAGTGGTTAGTGGTAGTTATTTCTCCCCACAGCCTACAAGAAGCCAGATTCCCCCTAGGACATAGGCTGATAGCCTTCTCTTTTGAATGAACAAGTGACTTTGGCATCTCTGAAGAAGCTTGCTCTGAAGCTTGCACTTAAAAGACCAAACTTTTCTGTGGTCTCAGCATAAAGTTCATGTGGTATTTGGTTCCCAGGATCAAGATAGTGCCTGGGAAGCTGTGAAAAAGCTGGGACATCATTGTCATGGTCAAGCAGCAGGAGGTAAGGGCAGGTTCAAGGTCTCAATCAATTGACAAATTGGCTGCAAGGCAAAGGTAACTTCTTTTTTTTCCCAGTGACATTTTCTGTAGTGTGCTGAAATTCATATGGCAAAAGCCGAAGAAAAAGTCTCCTCTTTTTCTCACTTTATTTTTGTTGTCTAAACCAAGAGCTCTGCCAAACCGTCTACTGCATTCTTGAATGTTTCAGCATACAAGTCGTGCCCATTACCCTATTTTCTTTTAATTTCCAGATGAAGATTCAATTGCAGTTAGAAAAAGTTGACTGGAGTTTTTTTGGTGGTTTTTTTTTTTTACCTCCCATGCGCATAACCATTATTCAGTCAGGGAACAGTCTTGCATTTGTGTCAAAATTAATTTTTTTACATACTTTAAACTGTCCTCCCTTGCTGCAATTACAGCATTGCATAATGAACCCTTCATGTTTCAATATCCAGAGGGAGGTGCTTGAATAAATATTTTTAATTGCCCATTTTGTGTTTCACAGAGGTGAGATTCCCAGTATGAAAAATGTCCTTAATGTCTTATTATACTCAAATCTTTCTCTCATATTAATTTTTCTGGTACCATCCCTGATGGGATATCAGCATTTCCCAGGTGAACAGAGAACTTCCATATATGCAGCCAGTATTATAAGCACCATACAGGGATTTCAGGGACAGTGGACAAATTATTTGATGTCAGTGAAATATTGAACTGTTTTCAGCTATAATATCCTCTGACTCAGTAATGTTCTGTTTATCTGCTTCAAGAGGCCACTTGGTAAATGCTCATGTTTTAGAAACATGAGCTGCTTTTGTGTACAATTAGAATTTTCAGTTGCTTGCTTTCCACAAAAATTCTTTATCTTTTGGCAGGTTGAGTCAGATTCACCAAGTGAGGCTTTCTTGCTACTACACATAAATAATTTACCTGTGCACAAAACTGATCAGCAGCTTTCACATGGTTTACATTTAAAGGAAGGAACAACCACATTTAAAGCTGAAGGCAGGCACATAAGCTTTGCAAGCTGAATTTCCACTGGATCCCAAGGGTCTTCCTTGCCTTCCCTATGTTTGTGGCTTTTAACAAGGCACATTCTCTACCAGTTGAGAACTTTACCTGGTTCCTTCTTTTTATGCAATATCTTGCTAATTAGGTATGGTTATATCTCTTTCCTTCCCCTTTACGTTTCCAGGTAATTTTCTTTTCTCCTGGTTGGTTTCTAATAGATACAAAAAGATCACAAATGTCCTTGTCACTTCCCTTTTTGTGTGTTTTAAAGAAAAAAGCCCAAACAATTTATAGGTTGAAATAAAAATCTTATGTTTTGAGGGTAAGAAACTTGTAAATGAACAATATACATATAGGAATTCTCTTGACTAACTAAGAAAGTAAAATAAAAACAGCAGTGGGAAAAAAAATGGAGAAAACCTGAATAATAGACACACAATGGGACCGGAAGACCATCTATGTCCTGCCTTTTCACTCTCTTTCTTTTCTTTTCTCTCAACTTTTTGATTTTTAATTTGTGTATTGTGAAAGAAGCTGTGTTGTGACCTCTTGTAAACTGGAAGATCAAAATTGAAGGATGCTGCCACAGGTCTTAGCGCTGAAGACGACCAGGGAACCCCCTCAGAGTCAAGAAGGGAAAAAGGCCACCCAAGAAATGCACATGGAGGAGGTCAGCAGATTAGTTCCCGCTCATATTAGAATTAAGGGGAATTTTTCTGTTGAGTTTAAAAGGAGCAGAAGCAGGTCAAAAGTCAGCCAGGATGTGTTTCGTGTAAGAGTCCCAGCAGCGATCTGCTGCCTGTACACATGTTCGTAGCGCAAAGGGAAGGATCGTGTGTGTGCAGGGAATGGTGGGACACTGCCCCAAAGAACCGGTAACTCTCAGAAGCATAATTTCTTTAATGTGTCATCAGAGTGGAAATATCAAGTCATATGATCATCCTAAAGCTCAAACATTTAAGGTAGCAGAGACTGATAGCAAGAAAAAAACAATTGCTTCTATCTACTGAATCATGCTCTGTTTATGTACTTCTGCACTGCTCTGTAAAGGGTAACTTGTAATGCTTTTTCTGGATATCCAAATGTTATTGCCTCAGGAGCAGTTACTTTCCCCCAGGGAGAGAGAGGGCAGAAGGGGCAAGCTATTTAATGTCGAAATAACCTGCATGGATTTCTTTTCTTGTTCTGTTTATAATCTGATTTCTTGCTCACTGGTTGTGTTGTGGTAAGAAAAAAACAAACAACATCGGGTTGACATTACCTCCAATATTTATGTTTCTTCTATTTAAAAATCACACTTGAATTTCTATTGCTTCTTTATAATTCTTAAGTCGTATGGGTGTGTATATCTTGTATCTTTGTATCTTTTCTATGCAAAGGACAAAATACTTACTATATAGTTCCAGAAACAAAATGCCAAAAGACTCAGAATGTTGAATAAAATTTTTCATTTTACAGTGCAGAGCTCACTAATACAAGTTGTGCTCAGAAATCTGCCTGTCTGCCATCCAGAGAGCTCTTCTGAATATTTTGATCAAGGTTCCCTGCAGTCTAGGATGCCATTTCTCTGCCCAAAGGTAGGCATCAAGGAATCCAGTCTGCCTTCAGGGTTGATGTAGAGAATCACAAATACAAAGGCAGAAGCAACACAGAGAAACCCCGGAGGGAGGTTCCTCAGCTCCTAGGTGAGGCAGTTAAGACACACCAGCAGAGTTGCCTTCCAGAGTGCTTACTTCTCTCTCCATTGACAATGTCAAATTTTGACTCCAGACTTTTAGAAGATCTCAGGTAGGTGGATCCCACCCGTAGCACTGGGAGAAGAGGTGGTTCTCGTCTGGTAGAGTTGTCAATTATTACTCACTCTGCCCCTGCCTGGAGGCAGAGATGGTGGTGTGTCATGCTCATCAACATGTACAAGGGTTTTCATTGTTCTTGCTGTTTCTCAGCCAGTGATGCATCAAACTAATAATGGGGCATGTAAAGGTGGTATAAGATTATCCTTATGTGAAAAAGCACAAGGCAACAGAGTATAGAAAAGAGACACGGGCAGATGGCAATCTGACTGCTGGAGAAACAACACAATGAGGAAGCAGAGAGAGTGGCCAGATAACCAGCTCCATCTTGGGACCATCTGGCCAGCACATAAACCCATCAGCTGGAGAGCAGGGGGCTGAAAAAAATAGATCCAATCAAACAGCTGGAAAATCTGCAAACCAGCCAACAATCAGACACATAAAAATTGGCTAAAAGCCTGCGAGACTGCAGATGGTTTTGCAGGGACCTTCGCCCCTTATTTGGGGCTCTCTCTCACCAAATTCTGTGAGAGCTCTTGGAGAGGAAGAGTGAACAGTAACACTTCTGCCCATGCTTGCAGGCACCTACAGGGAATACCTGGTTGTTACCAGCATGAGAGACACTCTTAACTGTGGTCACTGATTCAGAGCTAAACTTCAGCTACGTAAAGACGCACTTTGGAAACACAGATGAACACTCTCTGACATGTCCCTAGACCTAGCATTTAACAGCTCAGTGGCCACAATGGAACTGCAGAGAGGTTTGGTTTGGTTTACAGATGAACACGCAGAAGAGTTCGGAGGTGAAATGGTTATTCCTTTCCCCTGTAGCCTTCCTCTTCCCTCACATGCTCTCTGTGCTCCTTGTAAAGGTGTTTTTTTTAGAGACACAGGTCCACAGAGCTGGCTAGGATATTTGATGGGCCTCTCATCCCTGCTTTGCTCGTCTCACCTGCACTGATTCCAGGGTTTGGACATCCACATCAACAAGGATTCAGAGAACTTGCTTATCTTAATGGAAAGGCACTTGTAGGGTGAGAATGCTGTGAGGAAGTTGATGAATCTTTAGGCTTTTTTTCCCCTGTAATTATTACCGCAACAGGAAAAGGCTGTGGCTGCCCCTATCCCAGCTGGAAGGAGGCAGTCAGCAAAGATGTTGTTGGACAGTGAGCTGAGATGGACTTTGTTCTGGCTGTGCTGCTTTATATCTATATGTGCACATGCAGTGCATGTGCAGTGCAGAGGAGCAATCTTATTGAACCTAGACCAAATGAGCAACATGACACTTTACATGACCCTTTACAACTGCCACTAGATGGAGAGCTTTAGATACACTCTATATGCATACATCTATATGCAAAGACTCATAGACTGTAAGGCTGGAAAGTGGTTGTATAATACTTAAGTCTGAGCTCCAGCAAACAAGGAGCAGGAAATTTTACTTAAAGATTTCCTTGTCAAGGTCATAATTCCTTGTTGTGCCCTTATAGCAGCCTTCCAGTACCTAAAGGGGCCTACAAGAAAGCTGGAGAGGGACTGTTTACAAGGACGTGTAGTGATAAGACAAGGAGTAATGGCCTTAAGCTGGAGGGGAGATTTGGATTAGATATTAGGAAGAAATTATTTACTGTGAGGGTGGTGAGGCACTGAAACAGGTTGCCCAGAGAAGCTATGGATGCCCCATCCCTGGAAGTGTTCAAGGCCAGGTTGGATGGGGCTTTGGGCAGCCTGGTCTCGTAGAGGGTGTCCCTGCCCATGGCAGGGAGGTTGGAACTAGATGATCTTTGAGGTCCCTTCCAACCCTAACCATTCTATGATTCCATGAAACACAGCTTCTCAGAAGACAGACATCCTTGATGATGTCCCTTGATGAGGGAATGGAGTGTACCCTCAGCAAGTTTGCTGATGACACTAAACTGAGAGGAGTGGCTGACACACCAGAGGGATGTGCTGCCATTCAGCGGGACCTAGATAGGCTGGAGAGCTGGGCAGGGAGGAACCTGATGAGATTCAACAAGGACAAGTGTAAGGTCTTGCACCTGGGAAAGAAGAATCCCATGTGTCAGTACAGGTTGGGGACTGAGGTGCTGGAAAGCAGTGTAGGGGAAAGGGACCTGGGGGTCCTGGTGGACGGGGGGATGACCATGAGCCAGCAATGTGCCCT
>VWZZ01007012.1:128987-155267 GCA_013399095.1 Psophia crepitans | reverse complement strand
ACTGTGAGGGTGACAGAGCACTGGAACAGGCTGCCCAGAGAGGTTGTGGAGTCTCCTTCTCTGGAGACATTCAAAACCCGACTGGACATGTTCCTGAGTGATGTGCTCGCGGTGGCCCTGCCTTGGCAGGGGGGTTGGACTAGATGATCTTTTGAGGTCCCTTCCAACCCTTGTGATTCTGTGTGATTCTGTGTGATTCTGTGTGATCCTTTATTTCAGGACTTCCAGCAAGAATCTACCACGTCCATACTGAAGTTGTTCCAATGGTTGTTTGAAATATGCACTTAATTTCTCATCTGGTTCTTGTCTGCTTGGAATTCTAACCATTACATTTATACTTTTATTTGTTTTAAATATCATGTCTATAGTTTATAACTGAGCTTTTATCTGCATTTTTTCATTTCTGACCCATATTACCCTGACCTGGTGTGCGTAGGAGTTGTCTGGCGTTATTGCAGGAGCTAAGTGCTGTGTATGAGTTTCAAGACTTTGAATCTTTAAATTGCATTTCTGTTTTAAAAGCACTAATTCCACACTTAACACAGTTTTGGATGGGAAAAAAAAGGCTTTGCTAAAGTCTTCTGCCATTAATTTAACAAGTTCCAAGGAGAGTTCGGTGCTGTCTGGTTTAATTTAAGTAGGGTTACCTTGAAACGTGGCGTTCATGACTACAAATTTCTACTTCAAAAAAAGGCTGAAAATCAGTCATTAAATTGTTCCATTAAAGTCCAAAGCAATGTTGACCCCTGCTTCTGTCTTGGTAAATGCTAGTTCAGTGAATTATTTGCATTAGAAGACTGAATACACATAGTTGCCTCACCCCACCAAGTCTTTTCTTTGCAGAGATTTCACTACAGGCAGAAACATACAAAGAATGTAGTCGAGAAGGTTTCTGACAACTAAAGAGCTTTCTTGCTGTGTTTGTTCTAAGTTCAGTCCTGTTTCCCTGTCAGGTTATGTGCAGTTGTCCATATGTGCAGAATTCCCCAGAAGTCATCTGGAGGGCTTGGGAGAATGCAAATGAAACCTGAGATTTTCTACTAGTTGCATTGCTGAAGATGTTTTCCCTACTCATCAATGTACAGCAGCAGGGGACTTGTTTCCCCCACAGAGTAGGGTCTGCCACCCTTTCCTGCTTGCCCTTGCTCTCACCCTCAGGTCTTGCCCAGACACACGTGGGGTAAGGTGTCAAGGATCCCCACTGGTCTGGCCTGGAACCATTTGCAGGGGATGTTGAATGGATGGGAAATCCTCTGCAGAGCAGCAGGGTTAGGCACATTGCATGTCAAGGCTTTCCTGAGTCAGCCACCTCCAGGTCAAGTATGGACTGGGCTCAGACTTGCCCCAAGCTTACAATCATAGAATCATAGAATGGTTTGGGTTGGAAGGGACCACAAGGATCATCTAGTTAGAATAGAATAGAAAAGAATAGAATAGAATCATTAAGGTTGGAAGTGCCCTCAAGGATCATCTAGTTAGAATAGAATAGAAAAGAATAGAATAGAATCATTAAGGTTGGAAGTGCCCTCAAGGATCATCTAGTTAGAATAGAATAGAAAAGAATAGAATAGAATCATTAAGGTTGGAAGTGCCCTCAAGGATCATCTAGTTAGAATAGAATAGAAAAGAATAGAATAGAATCATTAAGGTTGGAAGTGCCCTCAAGGATCATCTAGTTCCACCCCCCCTGCCATGGGCAGGGACACCTGACACTAGATCAGATTGCCCAAAGCCCCATCCAACCTGGCTTTGAACACTTCCAATGTTGCAGTCTTTCTCCCAGCTTCCCCAGCACCTCTTGCTGAGAGGTCCTATCTTCATATAAGCCCTTTCCATACAAGACCTCCCCAAGTCACAGGACCTCACCATCTGCCTCCTCCCAGTGATGCCAAGACAACCAAATTTCCCAGTGAGGATATAACCAGGCCTGTGGGGTTAGCTTCCCTCCCTTGTTTACTCACATATCTAAGTTGAGTACCCTCAGACAATGGCCACCAGCTCCTCAAATTCCTTCTGGGTATGATAGGTGCTATCAGAGACAGCTGCTGCTTGATGCCCTCCTCTCATTACCTTTCCATCCACGTCTGAGCCCATAACCTTCACAACCCTTTCTTTCTTTGCTCCCCAACATTATTTCTCCTCATGTTTCTTTTTTCCCTTAGCCTCTTCCTCTCCCAAGAAGCCTTTGTCCTGACACCGAAAGAGAGAACGACAGCAAGTCTGCCTCTGTATTTCCTATAGAGTGATGGAGGCTTACAGAGAACACCTTTCTGGACAGCTCTGCCAGAGGGAAGGTATTGCCAGGTTGTGCCTGACTCCTGTACGCTGAGGCTGCCTCACACCCATCAGACATCAAATGCACTCAGTGCTCTGCATTTAATGAGGTTAGGTATGCAGAAGGCTCCTGAGCTGTTGAGAATTATGAAGGCCTTGTATTGAGTTGAGTTGAAGAGCTCAGTTTTCTGGAAAAAAACTTTCTGAGTTATTTTGATGCCATCAATATAAAAAAAAAAAAGACGACAAGGAGAAAGAGAAAAGTATTGCTCTCACTGACAGAGGCACCATTTAATCAGATGAGTTTAGATGAAATGTAACTCACCATGCAGGAGACACTGTCTAGTTGGAAAGCAAGTAGGTGCTGGTGGGGAGCTCAGCAGCAGCCAGTACAGGAACATGCTGTCATTAAGAGGTGATTGCAGTGATGGCTGAATGAGAGCTGGAGCCACATCTAGCTGCTCAAGAGGAGGAAAGATCCAGAAGTCATGGGGAGGGTTCAGGAAGGCAGGAAGGAGAAAAACCTGGAGAAGAAGGCATGTTTTGCCGAACAAAACTTCCTTCTGCTGGATAACTTTTTATACCCTTAATTTTGCTACACAGAAAAACCACCCAAAACCAAACCCCAAAAGGAACCCCAACACTGAATCATCTGCCCTTGTTCATGCACTTACCAAATGCATAAAGGAAAGTTAGACAGGAATCTGATCTTTCTGAAGTCTGCATTTTCATAAATATTTCCCTTTAGGAGTTTGTGAAATTGAATTTTGGTTGATAACCCTGCTTTGTTCACCCAGCCTTACATCCTCAGAGAGCGGTGAGAGAAATGAAAAGATTTTAACAAAATGTAATCATGGCAATTCAGTACAATGGCACGGAGACAAAGATAAGATGAGAAATAAGGTACTGTTCTCTCTGCTTTCCTTGTTCCCTCGTTTAAGTGATAATTTTCATACCTTACCTTTGAAAGATATAATTACAGTAATTGGAATCTGACTATTTCTGAGAGTTATGCTATGCAGTCCTTTCCCCCCTTGACATTTGTGTCTTTTTAACTAATATAAGAGCTTTAATCTCCTAAATAAATATGTGGGACCTGATTCTCTGCTGTGTACATGCATTTTGTGCTTCGCGGGCAGCTAAAAGCTACATTAATGCCAGCATAAGCAACTGTGGGAGTCCTTGCCCTGGAAAAAAAGGCAATTGAAAACCATTTTAGCATTTCTGGGATGACAGTGATGTACAAGCACTACTGTGGGATGTCTTACCTGGGTCTCACCATGCAAACATTAGGCTACTTAGCCGTTCCTAAGAACGGAATGGGGGAAGGAGGTGAGTCCAGGGGGCAGGTGTTCAAAAGAGAAGAAACAAGTTTCTGTTTCTTGCAGATGAGGGAGGGGGTGAAATGCAAGTTGAAAATGGGGCCCTTGGGGAAATGAAATGGAGAGTTTGCCTGGGAGGGTGTATAAGCCTGCAGCATGGCTCTGGAAGGGTGAACAATCCCCAGAGACTTTCCTGGCAGTGTGGGAGACTGCTGCCCTCCAAGTCCTCCATTCCCTGGAAAGGGTGGGAGTTAGTTACCTAAACCTGCACATCTCGTTCTGGTTTAGATGTTTTATTAGTATCAGGAGAGAGGTCCAGCTCAGTTGCTTCCCCGAGTGTATGCGTGACCAGGAATTTTCCTCTGCTCTGCCTTTGAGCTGAGGTAAATGCAAGCAGAAATATTCTAGAGACCAGACCACTGCCCAGCCAGCCCTACAATTTGGGAAGGGCAAAGGTCCGTGTTATGTTCGTTACTGTGCTCAGCTGCCTCTTGACAACTTCTCAAAGCACAGCCAGGATACCCACTGTCTTCCAGTAACACCGACCTGGGCAAGAGCCAGGTTACATGACCAGCCAGCAGTACAAAGAGGCCAGTGCTGTGAGCATCAGTCAGCTATAAATAGACTCCCACAGAGCAGTGCACATGCTACCAAAACCTTTAAATATGAAGATCCTGCATCTTGTGTTCAAGCATGCATATGAAGGCAAGGAGGTTTTCAGCAGCTGCAGGAAGCTGTGGTATCTGGGCATATTTTAGAAGTTTCCACCCTAGAGTAAGGCTTCTCAAACTTCGTTAGCTTGATACCACTAAAAGCAGCAGCAGCAGCTACATCAGTGAACACTGCTGATGTTGAAGAGAGGGCAGGACTCACACCAGCACCCATCCCTGATGGTCCCTTCCAGCCTAAATCTTCCTGTGATTCTGTTTTGACAGGCTGGGCCCCTGCTCACAGCTGGCCTGCAAGGTCGCTGAAAAATTTGATTTCTCATTTCTTATTTCTGATTGTTGAGCCTGAGGGGTTACTAGGATGGCCAGTGACTAGGGCACACCATGTACAAGGAGAGTCTGAGGGAGCTTGGCATATTTGGCCTGAGAAGTGATGATTTTGGGGGGAGCTAACACCAACCTACGTAAAACAGGTGGTGCTGGAGCCTTTTCAGAGATGCACAGCAAGAAGGCAAGGAGCAACAAACCCAAGTTGCATAATATAAGGGAAAAGTATTTCACAAGGTTTCTTAAGAGCTGGAAGAGGTGGTCCAAAGAAGCCATGCAGTCTCCATCCCTGGAGATATCCAAAACTCATCTGGATAGCCTGACCTAACTTCAGCACTAGTCCTCTTTGTTCAGGCAATTAGATGATCAGGGGTTACACTAGATGGCATCCAGAAGTCCTTTTCCACCTGTATCAGCTTTTTGTGATTTCCACCTGCATCAGGTGAGCTCTACTTAGGCATGGGGTGAGTTGCCTGACTTTTGGTAGCACACTATGTTCAGCTAGCATGTGTAGTTCTAGTGGTGTACTACATTTTGGTAACCTCCATCATTACAGAAATAAATTAAGATTTTATTTTCTGGTTTTCCTGAATAATATTGCTAGTTGACAACCATGCAGTAGGATTATATCCATTGATCAGGGCTAAAACCAGGCTCCCTGAGAGTGGTTATCATCCTGTATTAATGAATTAAAAGAGTACTTTGTTCAGCTCTGCCTCAAATTTTGGTCAAGGGAACCAAGCAGGACATGGCATAAGGTCCTGTATGTGTTCACACTCTGGAAAAACTAATACTGAGCAGGTTTGGTGCCATGGTGTGGTCAAATGCTTTTGTTTGTAATACCTGGCTAGATCAGGAAGGGCATGCTATAGCAGATATCCATAGCTTGGCTGTTCCTCAGCCTACTAGAGGTGTCTTTTGTTCCTGAGCTCCTCTTAAGTTAAAGCCAGTGCAAAAGGTCGTGGTGTTCAGGATTCTTAATTCAGCTTTCAGCCTGCATTGTATTTTCTGTTATGGATATAGCTTTCATGTTTGCCCCCATTTCTTTGTGCGTTACCTGGGAGATGGAGTCAAGTCATTGTGAAAATATTTCTGGGATCAGAGGAGAAGAATGGGCTTAACACTTTTAATGTATTTTCTGCTCATGGCGTTATGCTGTGTGAATAACACCATTTTACTTAATTTTTTTCACTTAAGTCTTTTTAATGCTTGCCAAATTGCTGTGTACCTTTCAGTACAGAAATGTAAGATAAATGCATGATAATATAATTCAGCTTCACTGACTTTCCATCCAGTTAGAGGAAAGGAAAAAAAGGTACATCTTGACATCTTCTTCCATTTTAGCAAGTACATTTCAGTTATTTCTCATTCTGGTCTGTTTTGTTCCATCCCTTTGAAAATGATGATGGATAGAAAATAATCCTGTGCGAATGAGCAGCAGTAAAATACGAGTGACTCCAGATGTCCCTTTGGAAAATGGCATCCGGACTTGTAGGTCAGTTTTCCCTCCGCAGATAGTTTCTGTTGATGTTTTCTAGCTTTTTTTCAAAAGAGCTCCCTTTCCGGTATCATGAACCTGACGTATCTAGGGTGATTATCTTTTTTGGGAAGGTGCTTCATATGCTAAGGAAGCTACCAGGGACATCACATGCATGGTGACTCAACAAATAGGTTAGTCAGAGTGGGTACTTTTTTTAGTGATTCCTACTTTTTAAGCTAATTTGGACTAGTATGACTGAAGCACAAGAAGGTGGAGTGACTTCCTTACAGTCACACTCTGAGTCAGTGGCTCAGTACCTCCAAGCTTCCCATATTTTTATTCCCACCACTGAGAAGACCACATGGCTTCCTCTTGGCATGCTTTGGGGTTTCACTGCTGAGAGGTGCAGGCTGTAAAGGCTTTTGCTGTGTATGCATGAGCTGGTGATTTTATAGCAGAACTTCTTAATGTAGGAGGACAGGATCCAGCCAGCAGCAATCTGTTGGCTTCTTGTCCATTCAATCCACCTCATGTTTGCGGAGCTTCTCTCAGACATTTTCCTACAGCCCTATCACTCACCACATAGTCTCTGCTTACCATGGGAGACAGGAAAATCGCCGTGGTTTCTGTTCCCAGGGCTCTATGTCAACCTTTCGTAGTTTTGGCTGGTGAGGTTCGTATATTCTTATTTTTGCTCATCACTTCAATTTTTGAATGAACTATCCCTCTTTCCTCTCCTCCGCCCCAAAAACCCAAAGCAAAAAATCAGCTGAAATGGCCAATTTTTGCCGGCTTTCAGATGGAAACCATGCAAAACCACTGAGTTTGGCCTGGTGTCTGCCGGAAACTATAAATAGGACTGTTCGACTGAAACTCAGCCCTGGTTTACTCAAGCCACAACCCAAAGTTGTGAGACAGTCTCTGAACCCGGGTGGATGTTTTGGAGGGTGTTGACCAAGTATGGTGGCTATAAGAAAATCAAAATTCTGCTGAGTTACCTGCTTGGTTTGGGGTTTCGTTGCAGAAGTTTCATACAGCTGTATTTACCATCAAATGTTCTGAAGCTTGCTTCTAGATACCTCCTGGCCTCCTTCAGGTCAGGTAGGCAGCCTTGACCTGGTGACTCGGCATCTCTAATTCTCTGTCTGTTTGGTGAAGAGCTTCTAATTCTTCCTTGCTTTTTTTAGGATATTTTGAAATAAAAAGGTGAAATTCTGTTTGCACACTTTTACCCTGAGCATAGTAAGATTTATTCAAATCCCAGTTTTCTTAGGACCTGACCCAATAATCTCAGTGAGATACAAGGGCTGTTGAAGGAAAATATGCTCCTCCCTTCTGTTTAAAGTAACATTAAAGGCCAAAACAAAAGTAAATATTAAGGGCCTAACTCTGCACCAGTTTAACTTTAGCCTAAGACATAGCACTGAACTTCTAGTGTGTTCCAAAAAGGAAGTTAGGCTGTAACAGTGTTTGGACCAATACCTTTCCCTCACAGCAAATAAAATGCTTGTAACCCAACAATTAAATTAAGGTTGCATGTTTAAATTCTTCCATCCTTAGAGAGTAATGTGTCTCATTGCATTCTGTTCTTTGTTTCTGTCTTTTGCTCCTCCAAATTTTGTATCTAGGGTAGGTTAGGATTTCTGCTGGATCGTATCATGACACAGGAGGCCTTTCCAAAGACTTTTTTTCCCCCAGCTGATACGTTAGATTTTCAATTTATTCACCTGAGATAACAATGTATTCTTCTGTTAGCAGAGCTGTCACACTTCATTTGATAATTCAGAATTTGTTCTTTGGCTTAGTGGATGAGGTGGTTTTGCACGGCAGTGTAATTTAATGAATTTATCTGCCTGGAAGGTGTCACCCAGAATCTAAGAGAGATCTATCTTTATATATTAGTAGATCAGCCTTGACTCTGGAAGCACCTCTAGGTCACAGTGCATTCAAACCACTTTAGCACTGGGCATGTAAATAGGGAGCAAGAAGCCAGCTCCCAATCCAGCTGTCACACAAGCGCGCCGGAGAAATTAATCACAGGGCCAACTGTGTTTATTGCCAACCAACCATGAAATACCGTAACAAGGACCCCTTGTGAGACTGTAAATACTGTGTCTTCAGTCACTAATGAGGGTGACACCACCCAAACCGGGATGTCTATCTCAAGCTTGCTGCAGAGGAGGAGGAGGAAGGGCTGCAGTTTTTTAGCAAATCTGGGGAGGACACTGAAGTGCTGCTTTGTTGTGAATTTCTTATTTTCTGAGAGCTCATCCTCAGATCTGATTTGCAGAAGCGCTGGGCATTCATAGCCGCAAGTGAACATGAGCTGTTGCACTTTGAAGTTAGAAAGTGCTGGAACACAGAGTATTAAAAATGAGAAATCCCCAAATTAGTGGATATTTTTTCCTACTTAATTCCCTCTTTATCCCATTGCTTAGTATTTAATAGAGAGGGAACACCATTTTCTCATCTTCTAGGGGTTGTGAAGGACTCAGAAACAGCAACGGAGCTGGGGTAGCATTAAGTATGGCACAAAGAAGTGAGCACTGTGAAACTTACATGTCCTATTCTACAAGAATTTGTGATTTGACCAAAAAAAAAGAAAAAAAAAACCCAAAACCAAACCCACCCCCCCATGTTAATTTTCCGTCTTATCTGTATCTCAAAAAATGAGGATTTTTTTGGGGGGAGGAAAGTGAATGGATTTGTTGAAATCTTTTTGTCTTTACTTTCCAAAAGTCTTTTTATTTGTATTCACTGTTCCCTTTCGTTTTGTAACCTGCTTTTAGATGAATTGATACAAATTTGTCCTCCTCTTCCCCAAGTTTTTTCTTTTCAGGTTACTTTTCAGACTCTTTCCCTCCAGGCTGGATCCATATCCCTGCTGGGTTTCTCCCTTCCACTACCTGGCCATCACAGATGGGAAGGACACTGGAGAAAGCCTCCCCCTAATTACAGTTCAGTTCCTGGCTATGGCTGAGATGGCAGGAAAAGTCTTTCTAACCCCTGGGCTGGGGCACAGCCGGAGCAAATAAAGCACTAGCAAACCTCCTTTAAGCCTGCACACATGGTAGTTTATCAAACCCTCATATCCTAGCCCCATGTAGGCATGATTTTTTGTTTTCTTAACAGCATTGGGCAAGTCCTTGAGCAAGAGGAAGCCTTGCTGTCAAATCTGAACATCTATAGCACAGCGGCACAAAAGCCTTCTTGGGGATCCATGCAGAGAAATCAGTGTGTTTTGCCTAGCCCCATTCACAGAAACCAGTGATATTTTTTTCAATTAAATTATGTGTGTGTATATATATGTAAAACCAGCCTGAAGCAGACAAGCAGAATGGGAAGTTTCAGTCTAAATGAAAAAAAATTTGCAAAGGGCAACGAAACCCTGTGGCAGGGTAGGCTGAACTGTACTTTATCTGCTCGGTGCTTGTCTTGCTTTTATTCAATTTAACTGTCTAGACTAGTCTCTTCTTCTGTACCGAACAACTCTCTTTAATGGAATACTGAACTCTTCTGAGTGTGTACTACAAAAATGAAACATTAAAGAAGAGGGCATTTTAGGCTGACTGCTTAAATATTGTGTTTCTTTCTTCTTTAAATAAATAAACAAGACTGCCCTGTTATCTCCATTGCAACTGCATCTTTTCTTTGTTTGTTTGCTTGCTATAAAATACATTAAAAGGACACACGATGATGCTGATGGGTCACATGATCCCAACCCAATCAATTAGCAGCTTTTAAAGATGACTCATTGTTTTGTCTGTAACATAAAACAAAAGTACACAGTGAAAGCTCTAAGACAGCCTTTTAGAAAAACTCCAGAGATTTATTTTTCCATTTGTGGTTTCGCTTTTTTATCTTTCTGCAAAGCTGGAAGCACAGATCGCGATGAGCTGATGCAGTATGTGCACGCAGCAGGCGTTTCCTCTTGCTGCCGCTCACATCACTGCCTCACCTCATCTGCAAGTACAATTTTAGGGTATACATCAGATTCCCACTCCTTGGGTTCACCCACAAGCCTCAACTTTCGTACAAACAGCCCTATTTATGTCAATGAGAGGACTTATAAAAGTCTTTTGCATGTGTCTGCAGAATCCCAACTGTTTGTTTTCATTATGTATTTGGGGATGTATTAATCCATGTCAAATCTATATCTGACTTATGCTTTCGGATACAAAAAATCTGCAGAAAGACTGCGCTGAACTAAGCTCTCCCTATTTCGTGTTATGTTGATAGTATCCTGCTTTAATTCAGAAGACTTGAAGAGTATCTCCTGATTGCCACTTTATATTAATTTAACTTAGAGTCTTGAATCCTATCTTACATGATAATTTCAGCCCTGAAAATCCACTACGAAGTAATGTGTCAGAAAATAAACAAACTAAAACAAGCAAAGAAAAACGAACAAAAAGCTTCTCTCTCAATAAAACCAAAGATGAACTGGGAGAAAAGGGGATCCCTTTGCAAGATGGTTCCTTTTGACAGGATCAACTGTCTCTAGATAACTAAACACAGGAAAAAATATTCCTTTCCCACATCTCCTCTCAGATTTCTATATTTCTTAATCACTAGCTTCCTTTTCCTGTAGACACATGAAAAAACATTGAATCCTAGGAGTGGAATAGAGAAGAACTTGTTAAGTAGTGGTAGGCTCCAGATATGTTTTCCCGTGTGAAAAAGGAGAAAAAAAAAGCCCTTGACAGGGGAAGAGCTTGTACAGCTGACTTTGGACAGAATACGGGAGGCCTGCATGTTGAGTAGTCCACTCACTCAAAAGTCTCTGGCCTGAAATCCACACGAATGAAGGAAAATACTGCCTGAGCCTTCCTTCATCCCTCCTCTCCCCGTACTTTCTCCAGAGAGCCCCAGGCGTTCCCTTGCCTGAGTGGCCCATTCTGGCCTCACACGCTTTGCATGTCTGCTTCAATCTAATGAGGAAAGTTTCTTGCTGAGCTGCACCATCAATCACCTCCTCCTGGAAATTATATATACTTTATATTCTGCATGAGAAGCAGAGAATTAATAATTCCTTGGTTCATCTATTAAAATATTTATTCTCAAAGTTCTTTCTACCCTCTCTTTTTCTTAAATACAGCAGTGAATGATGAAAAGATCTGTCCTACATTAAGGGCTTTTGCAAGTAACCCAGAAATCTACATTATAAAATATTGTTTCCTGTGGTGAAGTCTCCTGAAACTCAAAGTACAACACATCTTTTCAACTGCCATCGGTGTGCATACAGAGCTGACTAATTAGACACTAACAAGCATATTTTGCCTGAATCTATTAGCACATAGTCTGAACCTGAGTGTTTCTGCTAGCAGTCTTGGTGCTGCCTTCCCTGAGCTGAAGTGTGAGCTGCTGATTACAGGGACATAGGTCTGAGATAATGAAAGTGTCTTTTTTTCACTCAAAGGCTGATCCTGTTGACCACCTTCTCTTGCTCAACAGATGAACCCTGTTTTTTGTCGAACATGTGGATGCTTTACACAGGCGAAGCAAAACCGCTGTGCCCTTAAGGTGATTTATATTATTAGCGAAACACGTAAATGATGAGCTTGGAGGAAAATAGGTACCAAAGAAAAAACACAGGTTGTGACTCAGGCTGAGACAGGGATGTTGGATGGCAGGTATTCTCTGTGATATTTGGAAGGCAAATACAAAATATTTTTTCCCTGCAGAAATGTCAGATTCATTAAGCTGCTCAGGAGAGATCAGAAAGTTGCCTTTTTTTGACGGGAAGGGTCTTGTGGCTTTTCCAAAGGGGTCAATTTGGCCTCTTCCAAAGGGTGTGTTGCCTCCTGACTCACGTCAAAGACTTCTGCCTTGCTGGTGCTGAGGGCTTGGCAGCCTTTTTGGCTTCTCCACAATCCATCCATAAAGCCGGAGTTCACTTTGCCCAGTACTTTGGTATCTCGGCTAGAGCAGGGTGACTGGTTAACCTCCATGGCTGTCTTCCTGCTGATCTGAGCAGTGGATTTTCATATTATTCAAGCACCTAACGGGCTGAAGAAGGTGGAGTGTCTGGCTTTGTTTCTTTACTTGGTTCCATAGCCTTAGTGCATTAAGATTACTTGATACTGTTTAACTGAATGAACACGGAAGCACTTTAAACAGAAACTGTTGAAAAATATCTTGTTAGCAGTATTGGTGCCAGTAAATTGTTTCCCTTGTGGACACAAGTCCTTAAGAACAGAGGTGATGGTGTTATTTGCTTACATGTAGGCACCTATCAACATCTGAGTTCTTTGCCCTCCACTCTCTTCATAGTCTTTGCAGAGAAATGGGGGCTTCTAGATGTGATTCACTTCACCCTAGCATAGATGGCTGCCTGTGGTTAGAGGAATTGCTCCCTAAACACACCAATTGTTTTCCAGAGCCTAGGGAGGGAGAGTAGGATGACTCTCTCTAGATGACTACGCAGGCAGATATCTAGGGTTAAGTAAGTGAAACCCCCCCCAGGTTGTCCTTTAGTTTGTACGGAATTTGGCACAGCAGACATGTGATTTGCCAGCTTGGGCTCCCAAGGCACTGTCATCCTGTATCTCATCAACTCTGATAATGATGTTGGGAGAAGCAGACAACAGAGAAAAGAGCTCTTCCACAAATCTGAATTCATGAGATATGCTTTTGCCTGACTGATCAATCTCTCACTTTAAAAAAAATTCTCTCTCTTGCCAGTGTTGGGAGTATCACAGAATCACAGAATCGTAAAGGTTGGAAAGGACCTCGAAAGATCATCTAGTCCAACCCCCCCGCCAAGGCAGGGCCACCTAGAGCACATCACTCAGGAACGTGTCCAGTTGGGTTTTGAATGTCTCCAGAGAAGGAGACTCCACAACCTCTCTGGGCAGCCTGTTCCAGTGCTCTGTCACCCTCACAGTGAACTGTTACAGCTGGCTCAGCTAGTGAGGGGGTGAAGAGATCAACCTCTTATGCTTAATGCTGTCAGTAATCTGCATAGACCAGCCGTAATTTCATGTGGTCGCAGACAGTTCTTCACTAGCTAGTAAGGATGAGCTCGATGCCTGGCCACCCAGACTCCCAGCACGGTGCCTGTTTAGTAAAGCAGAGAAGATGCAGCAAGAGTGGAATACACTTCTGTGATAACTTAGTGTAACAATGCCTTAGAGAGGTGGCTCAAAAGAGACCACTTATCTTCTCACCTGTGTACACTAGCGCAGTTCATCTACTTCCTTGCAGTAAAAGAAAAGAGATGCGAGACCCTGCTGGTTTAGTTCCCAGATGAATGTGGCCAGGTCTCTCTTGTGTGCAGTTAGAAACAGGAGTCTCCTTGTTTCTCTTTTTACTGTCTGCTTTTCCACTGGACCATCTTCGAAGAGACATTTCTCTGTGATAACACAGGTCCTGTCCAGCAAGACTGAGCACTTTATTTGAGTAGTTTATTTCTGGACTACTACATGTCCATTGGTATTTTCTTCTATTTTTATTTTGTGGGTTTTTTTCTCCAATAAGATGTCCTCTTCATAGGCAGAACATAACATTTCAGGAGGAGAAGTGCTGTTTCCCAGGAAGAGATACTGGCAGCACCTCCAACACCTTCAAGGAATGATGAATTCAGTCCAATATGTGTGCATGGCACAGAGAGTTTTATTACCCCTCTGTGTATTTGGAACCTGCGTATTAATCATCACCTAGAAGCAAGGAGAAAATTGTTAGAGTCTCTTGAGGTGAAGGCTGTGTGTAAAGCAGCTGAGGGCTTTGTGGTATATTGTAGTGGTTTGGAAGCTGAATTAACCTGCATTCTTTCTTTCTTTTTTTTTTCTTTTTTTTTTTTTTCCCTTTAGCACAAACAACCGTGGCTACAGAAATGGATTTCTTGCTGTAGAAAAGCAAAAGCAGGGCTTTAGGTATTTCCTACCAGATCAAAGTGAAGAGAGTTGTAATTTTTCATCCTTTTGGCATGGTGATACAGGATTAGGTGCATTTGATCTGTGTCATTTGCAGACTCTGGGGTCTTTCAATTCAAATTCTATGGCAATTACCTTACAACTGATACGCAGTTTTAATAGTGGAGGGCAGAGCTGTGACTTGGCAGAAAAAAAGATTTTTTTTTTTCCTGTGATCCAAGGATGATCTTTAATCTCATCCATGTACCTGCAAGTAAGCATCTAGCCTGCATATAAGATAATGCGCCAAATCTCACACCTACATGTTCACATGAAGAGTTATGCTTTTGTCTCCTGGTTAATTGGAGAGAGAGACAAAAAAAAGCCACTAAAAGAAAAAAAAACCCCACAAATATTCTTGTTAAGTTTGTTAAGAACATGAAATATAATACAAAAGTGACAAGTCAAATCAAATGTTCTTCTGGTCCTGTATACTGATTCCAATGCTGATGAGAACTGGAGGCTTAGGGAGGAGAAATTTTCTGAGCTTGACTAGGGTTTCATAGAATCATAGAATCATAAAATGGCTTGGGTTGGAAAGGACCTTAAAAGATCATCTGGTTCCTACCCGCCTACCACAGGCAAGGATGCCACCCACTAGATCAGGTTGCCCAAAGCCCCATTCAGCCTGCCCTTGAACACTTCCAGGGATGGGGCATCCACAGCTTCTCTGGGCAACCTGTTCCAGTGCCTCACCACCCTCACAGGAGAGAATTTCCTCCTAACGTCTAATCTAAATCTATCTTCTTTTAGTTTAAAACCATTGCCCCTTGTCCTATCATTATCTACCCGAGTAAAGAGTCTCTCTCCATCCTTTTTATAAGACCCCTTTAAGTATTGAAAGGCTGCAATGAGGCCTCCCTGGAGCTTTCTCTTCTCCAGGCTGAACATCCTCCGCTCTCTCAGCCTTTCTTCATAGGAGAGGTGTTGACCTTCAGTGGACATCTCCAATCTTTCCAGCCTTCCTTGGAATCTATATGCACTTTCCAGATCTACAACATCTTTTGTCAAGGAATTCTGCTTGTGAACAACTACCTCCTTTTGTTTATTTTTGAATTTGCTTGCTCTTACTGTTACTTGATGTCACCTAGTCCTACTATTAAATCTTGGCATAAGCGTGATGTTATAGGTCCAGTCATGCTTAGTTTAGTGCGAAGGGATGGTTCAGAACGGCAAGTCAGCGTCATTTTTACCAATTAAATACTAAGAGTACTTGCAATTTTCTTTTCTTTCCAAAATATGTTTTGGTGTGCCATTCTGGACCATGCCATCGCAAAATAAACCCTATGCCTAATTACTTCCATTTACCCTTTTTGCTTTCACATTGTGGTAGCCGCTTACATGAATCCGGACTAAACTTTTGTTTGCATAGCTCAGAGAGCTGTGTTAACACGACACCAATCTAGTGTCATCGACTGCCTGAGGGTAAAGAACCCACAAGTTAGGCCAAACATGCTGGTTGATTGACTGATGGCAATAAAACCCTCGTATGGGGCTACCACAAAGTTCAGATGGTTTGGCGAGGCCCTCTCAGCTGTATTGTCTCACATTTCTCTCCAATTGTTTGCGAGTAGACAATTTAATGAACGCCTGGTCAAATGTGTCTTCTGCGGAGAGTGGTGCTCCCCTCTCCATGCCTCCAGGTTGTGTTTTGCCACACAAGAACAAACAGCCCAGACATTTCAAAACAGGGTCATCATCATTGCAAGAGAGCACGGGAAAACAGAACGGTAAATTAGGTCACAGCTTCTTAAGAACCTGTCTCCTTCATCAGTCCTAATGCTCTTTTACATAAATTAAGTTATAAAGTCTCAGGGCAGGAGAGTACATCTTCCTGGCAGCCTGGATAGCATCTAGAATAATGAAGCCTCCTTCCTTTTTATGGCCTCTAGGCATCACTGTAATATAAATTATGAATAAAATGATGCTAGTTCATGGTCACAGCATATAGACAGATTCATTCATGTAAGCTGGGAACACAATAACTAATTTTTTTAAAGGAATTAATAAGTATACCCAAACATGTAGAGCTCAGAGAGGTTGCTCAATTTATTGCCTGAAAATGGAAGGCTTTTGCTCATAAATAGGATGTGGGAAAGTTTTTAAATCTGGTCTGCTTGGGTGCCTGTGGGCCACATTTCCAAAGGCATTTGGATGCCTAAAGTTGCTGGCATAAAAAATTCCACCCCAGGAGTTTTCCTCCATCTTTTGGCACCCAGAGGAACTGGACAATTGGTGTTGTCATGCTCTGGAAAGACGCAGCCTGGCTGAAAGGCCAGGCTGCAGGGCTGGAAGCCGAGAGTTGTGTTTTCTCTCTCCAGCCATCGACACTGTCCTGCAGTGTTAAAATAGGCCATAAATTTATCACACCCCCTCCCGCACCTCATTTCTGCCCATTTGTAAACAAGGAGCAGTTTTGCTCACTTTCAGAAAGTGCTTTGGGATCAGTGAATGATAAAAAGTGACTATTTTCATTCTGGGGCAAGACTGGAGTTCATCGTCCGAGGTCTTGCTATTTCTGCTGACCTTGCCCGCAGATATGCTAAATTGTGAGTTACTGCTAACTGTGATAAGGCTTCTCTGGTGTGAACAAATATTCATTAGGAACTTAACTGAAGCAATTGCTTCAGTTTAAATAGCTTAACAGTGATCCACTGAATGCAGATCAGGCTACAGATCCTGTAGTATGGTTTGTATCAATGCTGAAGATGTGGAGTTTGCATTATGAAATCCCCAATATGCTCCTTCTTCTCTCCTTGCTGTGCAAAGTCCTTCCCTCTCGAAAAATACTGATTATAGCACCTCGGTTTTCTTAGTGTGTGTACAGTCCTCAGGATCAGCTAGACCTTCTTGCAAAGAAAATCTTACTATTGCAGAAAGTTTGTGCTGCAGATATGCAAACTGAATGTGTGTATATAGTTAGGGAATTAGGGATTGTCATCATGGGAGTGTTTGGAAGAACGGCACGTCAGGGAAGTGTTAAACTTTTAACTTTACTAAATCCTTTCATTAAAAACACCCTTTGTGCTCATGGCTAATTCCCACACATTGTTCAACACCGTCGCTGCCGGTCTTTTACAGCCATATTGTAAGCAAGCTGTGAGTACACAGTGCTGCGGAGATGATGCCTCACAGCTGGCACAGATGGCTGTGGTCTTTGGTGGTCCCTAGTTGCTGAGGTTGGGTGCTCAGGCTTGCGAGCTCATTGATGACAGAAGCCAGAACTGAAAGGGGCTCATCTTCTTTTTAATCTGACTTTTTCTTGCACGTGCCTGATGGTTTTAACTCATCTGCTCCCAATATCACTTTTCTTGGTTTTGGCTTTGCCAGTCATCCTGGTGTATTTGGCAGGATGTCCTGACTGTTTGAAGTCCCTTGCACTTATCTTATCCTCTGTCTGACACCTTTTGTTACTTGGATGCCAGCTATCTGCAATCACACCCATCTTTTGTAGTGACGTTGCTCACGTACTTATACAAAATGCTTCTACATTTCATCTTGCTGTGCATTGAGTGTTACAAAATCTGACCAGTCTGTTGTTCGTTACATCATCCTTGTACATACTTGGGTTGAAGGCAGATTAATATTAATTAAAATCTGATTAATACATTTATTTCCAGGTGTCACAGACCTCTGTTTTGCTACACCTGCACATTTGCAATGTTGTCCACCTTTCTGACCTGTCTTTCCATGGCACAGCAGGCTTGTAGCCTTTACTTTCTTACTGTCTGAATGCTGGTGGCCACCCTGCATGATGACCTTGTAAAGCCAATGGATATTTTGTCAGCCTTTCCACGGCTGTTTCTGCAGATACTGAAACTGCAATAGCCTGCTGGGGAAGAGAAGGAACTGTATGCAATGACTAATAAGGCTCTTCACATCTCTGCCTCAAGGACACAGAATCCTCTGCTCTCTCTAGGGAAAGCAATTCTGACAAAAGATAAGGTCAAGGAGCATGCCACATCTCTGGCAATATGATGTAGTGTCATTTGTAAAAATGATGCTTGGATTAACTGGTCAGTTTGTTGCTTTCCCTTTGAACTCACTCCGTCACTTTTATTTGGGAAGCTGCACTCCTCAGTGGATAGAAGGTTTGAAGAATGAGAATGAGATCTTCCTCAACTTTGTCCCCAGCTCTGCTACGATCTTCCGTTGTGACCCTGAACAAACCACTGTGGACGTTATTAAAATGCTGAAATAACAGTCAGCCAGGAAAAAAATATATTTTGTATAAAATATAATTTTGTCTTGGTATGGTTGGCGTTCCTTGAGATAATTACAGGGAAAGCCATTGATTCTGAGGGAACACAGCTATCCCAGCACTCAGGAAGATGAGTCTCTGGAGTGGCCTTGTGTCTGGTGCCCTTTGCTCCTTGGCGACCGCACCACAGGTGGCCTAGACATGTGAAAAGGGATGTGCTGCCATTTGTTGTACCAGCAGGTGAGTTAGATCCCCAGGAAGCTCTTGACCCAGTTTTAGCATGCTCATACCCTCAGTTAGCTCATGAAGGGGAAAATCTGACACCTGCTTTATAGCAAACACCTAGGTAAATAAGGCAGCTGCTGTTTATATCGGTGGTGTTATGCTCGGAGGTTGTGCGGGATAATGGGATGCTGAAATGCTAACTAAATTTTTGCTAGTGTCCTCATCCTTCCTAACCGATGAGGTGTTTTGTCATCACCTGGATGAGCTAAGCAAGCACTCCTGGCCCTAGCTTTCCCATTTACCTTCTTGGGCAGTGAGAGAAAGTGCCTCGTAATAGGAGCTTGCAAGTAACTGATGGAGTCAAAAGCGATAGGGATACTTACAGCTAAGGAAAACAAAGTGAGAATGTTTGCCTTTGGGGAACACGGTCGTGGATCATACTGAGAACTTAGACAAACCTAAACGTGGTAGCAAAGGGGTTTTTATTTTCGTAATTTAACAAGAAGTCATCCTATGCAGTTCACAAGGTGGTGCACCACCTCCTGGGCCCAATGATACGCTCATGAGTTCTCTCTGTGATTTGGGCCTCATCTTATGGCCCTATTGCAGTTTATTGAACCAGCCATTTAGCTACTTAAATATTAAAAATATTCAATTAACTTTCCTTGAATCTGTCTGGCACTAAAATAGAAAAAATTCTAGGGTTTAAAATGTATGACTTGGCATGATTAAATGGTGAAGTGAATAATGTTTTAATGAGTGATTTGTAATTATTTAATAATTAAAGAGCTCTTATGAATATTCTTGAACACCCTGTGGAAAATCTAAATGGTATGCTGATTTCATCAAGCATTCAAATCTAATCAGAATTTATTTTTACAGCATCATTTTAAACATAGTCTGCAAGAACATTGTCACAATAATGCCCACATAACAGAAAAGTTATAATAGCTCTACTTTTTTAGTATGAGATCTTGATTTTTCCATCCAAAAGATCTTTTCTGCACTAATGGATTGCAGCTACACTCCGTTCGAAGTCCCAGAGAAGCCAGTCAGGTTTCTTCAGTGGTTCAGTCACAGGTTAAGGGTGCATCAGTTGTGGTTTGTAAATGCAGATGAACGGTAGCCTACTGCAGCAGGGAGAGTCATCCCATTCACCCCTGCCTGGAAACAAAGAAAAAGAAAGATCACAAAGGAAAACAAGAAGATGTGAAAAGGGAACTGTTTCACTCCTGAAATGAAATCGTTCAATCTCAGCTCAGACTCTGAAAACCCAATTTTCTTTTAATTTTGTGTTTCCGTAGTATGTACATTGCAGCTTTGGGCAACATTTTAATAAGATGATGTTTTCTCTAGCTAATCCTGGAAATACTCATTCCACAGGGATGGCAGAGGTTCAAGAACAAGGTAAACTATGTGAATCATAAATTATCCCAGGTTTTTCTCACCTCCAATATTCAGGGTCAGACAAATTTTTAAGTTAAACAAGCTGTTAACTAGTCCTCCAACAGCTCTGAAAAGGGATAACAGAGGTCTCTGGATGAAGGTTATCAGAGATCCATCAGTCCATTTAAAAAATGACCCCTGCAGGCAAAAAACCGCTCCAGAAGCTTAACAGAAACCGCAGGTTGCTATTACATTCTGAATGCAGTTTGGTATGCTTATATTTGCTGGGATGGAAGAAGGTCTGAATGGAGGCCCTCTTCCACATGGATGTCGATACGGTTATTACTTGTGGGGATATCATTGTTCTGTAGAGCTGCATGAATAATTCATTTTTAATTCCATATTAGATTAATTTCACCTCATCCTCTCTTCATGAATTGTCCTCAAATAAATTGTAATTTTCTTGAATATATTTGTTATTCAGAATAGACTATAGCACTCATGAGTAATTCATTGCAGGTAGGTGACATTCAGAATTCGAGACATTCAGGATGGACACACAGGTCATTGCTGTGCCCTGTTATATGGGCAAAACTTACAGAATCAAGTTTCTACTTCCAACATGCATTTACGAAGCTAAAATTCACTTGCTTTTCCTATCCTACAATGTTAATTCTAAATCCACCGTATCAGCAATAGCTCTGGTAGATTCATAGGCTGGAATATTTGGAAGTAGGAAAACAGATCCAATGAATTCATTAAAAGAACAAATGAAAATATGCATGCAAGCTTTTTATAACATCAAGTCTAGTCTAGCGACCTGGTATTCTGCTAAACAGAGACTAAACATTAAACTTATTATCCACCATCCAGCTTCTCCCCTGAAATTTTCACCTCAACTTTCTTTCTTCAGGTGATATAATTGGAACATGACATTGATCAGAGTTTATCACTTCAATTTTTTTTTATCTAAAACTCCTATCTTCCCCCGTGATCACCCCCCCAAAACAGTGGAAGGTAAAAACCATGGTTTTTTGAGAACTCTTCAGTTTTACTGAGACTGAAAAAAAATTCCACGGCTAGAAAAGGAAACTATTCACTTGAAAACAAACTCAGTTTTTATAGCAGAATTTTTTGACCAGTTGAGTCATAAAGTTCTTTCAAATTATGTTTGTTTTCATTTCTGGTCATGGAACACCTGCCTTTTGTTGAGTTTCCCCTGTCCAGAACTGAGCTGCTTTCTGCCCCTGAGCAACTTTATGAAGGAATTAATTCTTCTCATCTGCAGTGGCAATGCTGGTTGGGGCATCTGTTTCAGTCCATCAGGTTTTCTGCACAGTAGAGAGGATTAAACATAAGAAATGTGAAATGGCTACAGCTCTGTGAATAAGAGGTAAGCAAAGAAAAATGTGGAAAAATGATTGGGAATCGGAAAGGGACATGGCCATAAAAGAAAGTCCAAGAAGGGGAAATCTAATAGAGGTAGAAACGTGAAATGACAGAGAACTCCACGGAAAGGTTGCAGTTGCACAGGGTAGGAAATCACTGATGGAAAAAGAGGAAGATAGAGAATTGTTGCTCAAATAAAAGCAAAAACCTGAACAGCGGGATCCAAGCAGCTATTCTCTGATTGCAAGTTAGGCCTGTAGTGTAAGCCATTATATGGGCTTTCTGTACAGCCAGCAGGGAACAGGAGGTCTCTCCAGACTGCCATATACCCAGTGTAAGAAAGGCTTTGAGGGAAGGTAGGATGAAGTGGCTGTCACTGGAGGGCTCCACTGAACAGCACAGCCTAGGTCCCTCCACCTTTTTGACCTCTAAAGTGAGGCAAAATGAACCTTACAGTGAAAAGAAGTATAAGAAGACGGGTAAGCAGAAATGGAGAAATTAGAAGAACTTGTCGAAAAGGATGCTATTTACAGTGCTGCTTTCTTGGGTTCCCAGCTAGCTTAGGAATGGAATAGACACGGACAGCTCTGCGTTCTGAGTCTCTCCAAACACACTAGGTCCTCAAGAATTTGCCTTCGCATTTGGCGGGGAGGCGTATGCTTTCATCTGTGCCTTGAAGCAAGAGCACGCATTGTGCTGGTGTTTAGGCTCATGGGAAAACTCTTCTCTTCACCACCCTGAGGCATTTAAATTTCATATGCTCTTGCAGACATGGCTCAAGAGGAATATGGCACCTGAAGTCAAACATTTATGGAAGCATTTGTGTTTGGCTTCTGAAAGATCCAGTAAGTGTTTTTGGTACAGAGCTTCAAGTTAAAGGCTCGCCTGATATAATCTGAGCAGGTAGCAAGTTGAAGTCAGAATATCTTTTAGCAAGTATCTCTTGTGAAGTTGTAAAAGGGTTCACTATTCACAAGGGGTTTGATAAATCATAGAGAAAGGTCCAGCTCAGTAGTCATCATGCTGTGTATCATGTGGGAAGCAGAGGGAGAAGCCTCTCAACTATAACCCATCAGTTTTCCGTTATAGTCAAGGATCATAGTTATAGTCAAGGATTCCCAGGAACCTCCTTGACTTCACTAGTGTGGCCTTATTTTAGGGCACGAGGAAAACAGGCCTCATGCTCAAAACCCTTAACATAATAAGGGAGGCAGGATGACATGAGGAAGGAATAGATGCTCCAGAAGGTCCAAGTTCCAAACAGGTGTTGGTTTGTTGCTACTTGAGTGTGTCCTGTGGTGAGGCAGAGTACAACTAACCTCACCAGCAGCACTGAACTGAATATCAGGAACTTTTGGTGAACGCTGATACACAAGGGGAGAAGGAGAAAAGGAGGAAAAAAGAGTCAGGTACAAGACAGACAACTGTGGGAAGCAGAGAATAAGTTATGTATACTCCTGTTTTGAAGAAGTCAGTACCTCAGCTTGTGTCCACATCATTCTCTTTTCAGTAAGTAACAACAACCTTTATAACTAATCCAGCCTTTCTGACACAGAATGATGTTCTCAACATCAGAAAGAAACATAGAATAAACACAAAAGGAAAGTGTCACTCATCTTTCCAGAAGATAGAGTATCATCTCCTTATTATCTCTTCTAATTTAACTGAGCTGAGCTCAGCATTCCACAGGAACATTCAGTAAAGTAAAACTACAAAATGAAGGGCAAATGCTGGTAGATATTCAGGGTCTCACTTTCTTCCCTTGTCTTCCAGAAAAAAAAAATAAATTAAAATGTGTAAAGCATCAGCATATGAAGAGCACTAATTTAGGAGTCAGATGCCATTTAGGTTATAAGCAGAGTTAGTTTGCTGCTGTCATTACAGGGTCCAGTGGGTGCAGCTGTGCTTCAGCAATCCATTTCAATACATGATGCAATACATCACAGTTTGCGGATTCTGCTTTGGATCTGCCCCCTGGAGAGACACCAGGAGGTTCGGCAGGCCAGCCCTGAAAGGTGTGCGGGCCCTCGTGCGTTCCCAAGACTCGGCAGGAAGTGGTTTGGCAGGCCTGGAGTATAGTGTATTAATCCGTCTTTGCTGGGAAGGTCCTGTCTCTGCAATTGCAATAGGGATTTCAGGGTGGTGCATCACGTTCCTTTAGAGAACGAGAACAAAACAGATCTGTCAGACCTGAATTAAGATGGATTTTTGTTGAAAGTTCTTGGAATTGATTTCTTTCCAGTTTCTTTCTTGGTAAGTAGTCAGCACAGTTGGGTTCAACTTACAAAATATCATTGATTTCTCTCCCCAAACCACAGATGATTCAGCTTGTAATTTCCTCTACAATTATAGAGCAGGTCTCCTTAGAAACTGCTTGTATCCATTCAAAGTTTCGTCTTGTGGAAACCACACTTCCCCTCTCTTTGGCCAGATGTGCTTGGCATGAGTCCAGACAAAAAAAAAGGAGGAGGAAGGTACGATAAATATTCTCCTACTCCCATTCTCTCTTTTCTGCTTCCCGAAATGAGATTCACAGCATTACAATTTCAGGTCTCTGAGTACTGTGGGATCTCAGACCATCCCAAGTGGTAGGATCAGCTACAGGATTGCTCGTGGCTCTGCAGCAGAAATAACCAGCATGTTACATAGCATTTCTCTTCTAAGATAGGACAGAATGCAACACAGAGGTCATGGTTTCTCTACCCTGATACGGTGTCATGCCATCAAGACTAGTCAAGCCAAGCTGATTGCACAATTGGATCTGCCTTGGCTGGCTGTCATGTGTTTCTCCTCATATACAACTTCAACAACACATGGGGGAAGTCTCCACCTTCTCTTGGCATCCCCTGTGACCCTTAAAGCAACCCATCCTCATGCAGGGAGTCCCTGTCATGGGAATTGCTTGGCTTCTGGATTTGAGAGATAGGCTCAAATAAACCACAGGATCTAGTTTGGACAGATAAATCACAGGGCCTCTTGACAGTTTGCAGAGGTTTGCAAGAGGGAAGCTTGTGCTGGGGCAAGGTCACACGCAGTGTCTCTAACCTCTACTCTCTCCTCCGTACTTTTCTGAAAGGTCAAGATAACACTGAATTCATTTTACATTTACAAAAAAACTCCTTAGATCATCTGCCTTAGTAACTCCAAAGTGGTTCTGTGCTGGCAACAGAGGCAAAAACAGTCCCAGTTTGTCCATATTTTGATCTTTATTGTGCCACAAGAAACCCCTAGAGTAATTTAATTTCAGTCATTGGAGTGACTGTGGATTGACACTTGCGTAAAAGATGTTGAAATCATATCTGTCGTGTGGAAAACTTACATCCATACCAGTAAAGAGATAGACAAGGTGTAAGGAATAGATGGAAATGTAAGTGCTACCTATGCAGGAGAGAAACTTAGAGGTATGTATAAATATGTTTCTACATCTAATATACACTTATAGATGTGTATGTATAAATGCATAGGTACATATGTATGTGCACACATATACACTCATATGCACGTGTGCATAACAGCTATGAAAAGATATTAAAAATATGCATAGAATATTAAAACCCACCACCTTACTAATAAACTGAGGTGTCTAAGAAAAGACATGGTAAAAAAGAGATACAGGTTTAATGGGCATGTGCTCTTCTTCCCTGTTATTCCTTCTTCCTTTTCTGTGTAGGGAGAGAAATCTTTTTCCTTGAGGTACTTATATTACGCCAGCTTTTGCCAGCATGGTTCTTTTTTCTGGAAAATGAAACTACTTCCAGATTATATCTGAAAGCTTTTGTTGTATGAGTGCTTTTCCTCCGAGGTGGGTGGGATTCGGTCTTCCCAATACCTCGGTGTAGATGGCTTTAAATGTCTTTGTGTATCAGGCCCTTAACCTGAAGAATTCATTCAAAAGTCATATGGTGCCAGAGGGCAAATTCCTGTCTTAGAATGGGAGGCAGTGTGGGACACAGCCATCACCCCAGCCAGCACTGTAAAGTTATTTTCTGAGGCTAGATAGGTGTACACATGGAGATTTCATTTATGGTTGAGTTTGGGGTTTTTTTTGTATGTGTGCTTACTGTGGTGTGGATAGGTGCCTGCTCATCCCTGTGTCAGCTGGAAGGCAACACCTAACAGAGACTTTGCATAAGCTGTTCCTTGGGGAGAGGATTTTCACATAACGCCAATATTGAGGTTTGCTGGTAAAATGTTATGGAACAGAGTTGAGAAGCTTTTCAAGTTCTATTAAATTTACATAGGCTCCTACCCATTTCTTAAATCCTGTTCAAACATCCTCTATACAACAAATAATTTCCACGATCCCTTAAAAAAGCACTGACGCATAATGCACATTTGCACTGATGCGCTTATTTAAAAACCAAATATTTACTAAAGGAGCTCAAATGACCTCCATTCTTCCTCTATACAAATACAGGCTACAAATACATTACTGGGTCCAGAGAAATCTGCTCCTTAAAATTACTCTTGACTCTTAATTGGAGGTGGGATATGTTTTCGTGAGGACATACTTTTTACAGACACCACAGATGAGAATCCAGGTCTTCCCTAAGATGAGCAGTGTGGATGGTTTTCAAAAGCTTGTGCAACACCCGACGAGGTCTAAGTGTCCAGCAGCTTTTTGGGACACTCTTGGAACTCTGCTCTGGGGCATGTCCCCAGCACAGTAGATGCCTCTTACAGACAGCACAGGAGACTGAGATCTAAAAACACACCAGGAAACTTCTAGATGAGATTCTTGATATACTGGCTGCAAAACTGCACCTGACTTCAGAAAGCTGCTTTATCTTTCAAATAATACAATGCAAGATGTATGTCTTTTGCAATGAGCAGCAGAGGATGAGGAGGAAAAGGACCTGGGGGTGTTGATTGACTCTCGTCTGGACATGAGCCGGCAGTGTGCCCAGGTGGCCAAGAAGGCCAACGGCATCCTGGCCTGTATCAGGAATAGTGTAGCCAGCAGGAGCAGGGAGGTGATTGTCCCCCTGTACTCAGCCCTGGTGAGGCCGCCCCTCGAGTCCTGTGTCCAGTTTTGGGCCCCTCACCACAAGAAAGACATCGAAGCCCTGGAGCGTGTCCAGAGAAGGGCAACGAA